>JAVYIG010010730.1:0-66715 GCA_035222895.1 Strongylocentrotus droebachiensis
GTTTCATCTGGGTCAACTTATTGATAATTTCCCCGTTAACTGAACACTTGAAACAATTTGACATCTCGCCTCTATCAGCAGTTGATTCAATTTTTTTTTAAAGCAATACATCTTCCAAATGACTGTTCATGGAAATTTAGTATTTTTGAAAATAAAGTGTCAGACATTCTTGTATTTCTGTTAAGCTGTTAGTTTGTTGGTTTCTTTGTTGTTAAGTTTGATTTTGTTGTGCTTTATTTTGATTTGTTTTAGTGTTGGTTAGGATTTTTCTGTTTTTCAACAGAAATTATTAGAATACTTTTGGAAGACAACGTGATTTTGGTAGATAGATCGCTGAGAGTTTGTATCTTCTGTTTGCTGTCCTGAAATAAAGTGGTATATCGCCCCCATGCGGTAGCGGATAGTTATAAATATTGCATCTTTTAGATTTTAATAGTTCAGACAACGAGAGATGTGAGTTGCTCAAAAGAAGATTATGCAGGAATTATTTTAACAAGATGTATTGCTCATGAAAATTGAAACTGTTTCATCGAGTTCATTACATTGTGTTTTGTATAGTTCATAATTTTGTATATAATAGGGTTTTATACTTTCGCTGACCAGTTTGGCCAAAAAACAACAGCAAAATTAATCTAGCAATAAATAACGATATAACGGTGTCGCACCTCTCCCCCCCCCCACAATAATTAAAAAAGGACACTAAGTTTAAAAATTCTACCTATCAATTTTAATTTTCTAGGCTCAAAAGGAAGACCATTTTATTCTCAGAAAAGCAAACCAACGTTTCAAATAAATATCAATAATGTAAGATAAATCAGTATCAATATATTTGCTTTCAAACTGCTGTGCAATATTGATAGAAAGTAGTTGAATTGTCAATAATTGACAAAGAGAAAAAGGTTCAAGATAGGGAGAGTGCTATTCTAGTACCCCCCCCCCCCCTCTTCTCTATCTCTCTCTCTCTCTCTCTCTCTCTCTCTCTCTTTCTTTTTCTCTCTAACTCACTCACTGACAATACCTCCTCTCTCGTTCTCATGTTATCTTGTTTTTTCTCTTTTTTTATTCCCCCACTCTCCCTCTCTCTCTCTCTATCCTTCTCTCTTACTCTCATATTTCTTTGTACCTCTCTTTCTCTTTCTCTCTCTTTCTCTCTCTTTCTCTCCCTCCCTCTCTCTTTCTTTCTCTCTCTCTCTCTCTCTCTTTCTCTCCCACCCCCTCCCTACCTCTCACCTTTTCCTCCCTCTTCCCACACTTTCCATCTTCCCCTACCCTATGGTTCATTCATGAAATGATGAAAGTAACACGATTAATTATATTGCCTCACAATTTCCACTTGCGCCAACACCATGCCGACGGAGATGTATTGATACTCGAGACATCGTCGTTTCATAGCCCAGATTATATCAATCATTCATCATGAAAAATCACCCGTGAGCAAGACGAAAGGACCAATAATCATTGATGTCGTGCCATCTGAAATTGGACATCCATCCTTTCAAGGTAACACCTCCTTGAAACATGCGATTAATCGATTGTTTCCCGATCCGACACCTGCGGGTATATCTATCATCGTAATAGTCGTAATCGTGATCGTGATTATCAAACGATCAAGGCCAGTGAGTGGGCTATCGATTGGCTTGTATTGGTAGTGACCTAGACGACAAAATCAACATACCATGACACACCTCAAACATAGAGGAAATTTGACTTACATGCTCTGAAAGTCAATGATAAGCATCTTTTGAGGCAGCATTTGTAATCCATCACAATTATTATAGAAATTAAAATGACAGAGCAGAAAACAATAATTGTTGTATAATTATGATGTTGTTTCGTTGGTGTTTTACCTGCTTGTTTGTTGAGTTTTTTGTGTGTATTGTTATTTATTTTTGTAGATAGAATAATGTGGACAGTCTTCATTCGTGCACCATTTGATTTTGGTTAATAACGAGGGTGTTCATTTTGCAATAAAAACAGAGAAAAGAGCAAAGCTTAAAGATGGTACACATATCGACATTTTAATATCTTTATTAGATAGGAACACATTCCAACAGTAGTTTCAATGTAGCTAACTGAGCAAATTGTGCCAAAAATGAGGTTAAACTTCGATTATTTTTGTTTAAAGTCGTAATGGTCACATGACATGAGGGTCACAGTATTACCAGCACGATGTACGATTGGAGTATAGTCCTCTAGCTCCTCTAGCTACCACCAACCACATATCGTTAATTTTACTTTCGACTACCGTTTTTATCAACATAATAATGTGAATTGATAAAATTGAGTTGTAATATTTATATTGTACACAAATGAAAGTAGGCCTAATATCAGTCACCATCCCTCTGCCTCTCTTAAGACAAATCTACCAATTCCCTTTCGAATCGATAATTGAACACCTGATTACCAGGAAGATAACGGGTAATGATTGTGAGTGTTTGATACCCGTCAGTTTGATATACTACTTGTTATCTCAAGGCTGAACGATTGCTGACCCAGCATGAATCAATTTCTTCCCGCGTTTTTTGACAGAGAACAAAATCACATCTGCGTATCTTGTGTCTCAATTGGCAATAATTGACAATCGGTTTCCCCTTGTCTCTACCCATCAAGGTCGGGTATCAATTTCAGACCATTGGGGATGAGTGGCGAGGATTGCCATGATACTTGTGGCGTTTACGCTGGAAATAAATAGAACGATCGATGTTGCTGCTAAGGTAATGTCGTCAAGTCATACACCATTAAAAGACGGTAACGAGAACGTACGAGATTTTACCTCGCACCTGGAAGTTTACGAGTTTGTCAATCAACCTAGTTTAATGATGGACGTTCATAGGATTCTATTTTTATTAATTTTGGTACAATACAGACAATGGTAGATTTGATAGTTGAATCACAGCCTCGTGGCTGCATTAAAAGAAAGCCAGGTGTTTTTTTTTGTCTATCGAAAATATGCCAATTATATCCGAGGCCTTCGACAACACCATAGAAATATACAAACATAATCGAACAGAAATACAATAAACACGTTCTCGTTGTTAAGAGTTCTTTTTAAATAAAAATTGATTGAGAGAAAAATATTGAAGAGCTAAAAGATTTATTTTCTCCTCAGGAAATAATGATTTCTTTTATATATACAGATATATACATGTACATGTTTATATATATATATATATATATATGTTTATAAATGAGGCCTATTCCATGCTTTGTGCCAGAATTCCGATAGGTATAGTCTTTGATGTCATACGAGTTCATTGAAATGGTTTCATAGTACGTTATACTATTTATAGAGAGTTTCGCCATCAGTATTACATTAATTTGACTATTGGCAATAACTTGAAATATAATTGTGCAATATGGTGTTATTTTAACAATTCATATTCGACCGGGTACATTTTTAACACTTTTGCACCCTTTTTAGTATTGCTGGAACAGTCGATGTGCTCCCTTTGGAATGCATCAGGTACAATGATGTAACTCTTAATCAAGTTGCTGTTGTTGGGATATTCAAAGGGTTCGGGTTCACTAAAAGATTATTTCTTTCAGTGTGTTGAATTCAATAAGAATTGTGTGTGTTCAAATTTTACCCCTTTCCGTAAGATGTGTCTGTATAAGATTAATCAGCATAACATGTGTTTGCATGAACTTCATATCACACCCTATCCCACGTAATGCATCGAAAGGCTCTCGAAATTCGTAGAATAATGAATGTCGATATTGCTAATAGAAACTGCAAAGTAGGTCGAGCAAGGCTATTGCATTGCTGGACGACACGCGACCGAATTGCCTACTACATCTTTTTGTGTACATCCCCACCTGTTGCTAGGCAACACATCCCTCTGTTCGTCCTAATTATATTGGTGAATAGTTTAATGCTTTCGTAAGCTAACAATTTGTTCATTTTTAAAGTGCTTATTGTTTTGTTTTGTTTTTCTTTGCAGGTGTTATTGGGGCATGTGCCCCCCCCCCCCCCGTCAAATAATAAAAGAGATTATTGGGAATGAGAGATAGAGAGAAAGAGAGAGAAGGGACCCCTCCCATATCTTAATCCATGCATTCGATATACTGTTTCCACACATTTCATTCATGACACCACTTCATGACACCATCGCTTCATGACGCATTTGTCGTTACATAAATAAATATTAAATCAAAGGGCGAAAAGAATAAGAAAAATAGATGCGAATATAATTCTTTTAAACGAGTAAAGATTGGCATACTATATACGTGTACCGCTACGATGAAACATACAGTAAAGCTAGAGTCTTGATCATTTACGGTGTATGCACACTGTGCCGTAGAGCTAAAGTTATACCAAGGTAGAGGAGGCGTCAGCTGTCCTTGTAACTAGTGCTGTCGGTCAGTTTACTGTCTCCATGGATGATCTGCATCGTTAATAAAGCGTGATGTGCATGGGTGATCTAGAGAAGATGTAGACAGATTGGAGGATAGACGGGGTGAGGGATTAGGAGAGGTAATGAGAGAGGGATTAGGAAGAGATAGATAGAATCAGAGGGATAGATAAAGAGAGAGAGAGAGAGAGGGGGGGAGAGATGGGGTGACAATGTCCAATTCGAAGGAAATGTTCAATTCTGCAATTACCAAAGGATAAATAAGTTAATAGTCCCTCGAAATAGATATGGGAGATAAAAAAAATTATGGTTATCCCTACTTCACATTTTTTTTCCCGTTAAACTGTGTCCGACTCCAATTCTTTAATAAACTAAAGAGCATCTACAACAACTAAGCCGAAAGATGGATGATTCATAATATGCATCATTACTGCAAACAATCTGCCAGGCATAAACCACTTACCTGAAACAAAAGCAATATACATACATTTGCAATACCTTAATGCCAGTAACCAATACCACTGTAGCCCATTAATTAGGACGATTATTAACTTATCGTTTAGCAAAGGGTGAAAATGCCTGTAATTGGGACGGTATGTGAGGGTTATCGATTACACCGGACAGTGGTATCAGTGCCCCGAGATATCAATCCAAGGCGAGCATGATCGCGATCTCCTTAGGGTCTGAAAATTATGATTGTGAGTAATCGCGATCTTTAATAAGGGTAACGAATAGGTCGACGTCTGCTACTCAGACAAGGACTTGGGTAGAATAGTCCGCATTATCTGTACTATTGCAGTAGCAAATTTTACCGTTTAAAGATGTCCTTTTTGCAGCCAACATCAAATTATGTAGAACTTTGCATGAATTATGAATATGTCATGTATGTCCTATCTGTGAAATTTAAACTTTAGCAGTGTCCTAATATTCAAATTATGCAAGGAAACCCGTTTACTTGCTAGACTTCACTGTCGGACGCTATTGAGTGACTGACTGGCTTTTTTCATCTTTGGTAATAACATACATAAAATGAGCTGTAAACGGTAAATGAGCATTTGTCTACATCAATAACCCACTTCTTGTAATGGCCAAAATTAAACTGATTGAATCTTTGCGCAGCATAAAACGTACGACCATTTGGTACAATGGACTGGAAAATCAGACTATTACTTATTGGCTCTATAGCTCCTAAGTCGATTCGACAACTAATAGTCGTTATTGTCCCACTTAAAGACATTTTCAAGCCCCCCCCCCCTTTTTTTTAGGGAAGTTCTAAATTAGTATTGTCTTTCAAATGCCGTTGGAATTTAACCTTTTCATTTTGTTTGGCCTGCAAATAGTACCTTTAACAATCAAAGGCAAAACTGACATTATGCACATTCTGTTGGTCTATTCTGATAATCAAACAGAAATGTGTTGTTATTGTTCTGAATGTGATCAGACACCAGATCAAAATTGTGAGTGCTCGAAAAAGACGATAATAATTTTAATGAATTAAATTACAGACAAATTAAACTGTGGTGTCTGTTTCTCTCTCTCTCTCTCTCTCTCTCTCTCTCTCTCTCTCTCCCTCTTTTCAGAATCTTCTTTGCTTAACTGTCTTACCTTAATTAGCTAAATAATCGATAATGGCGACAATTACAGTTTACTAAAACGCAATTACAATCTGCGCAGGGCATTAACGTGTAACTAGATATCGTGAACAAAGAGTTTTTAACATGACATAATGTTGCCTGAAGCCTAATTTAGACCATGGATAGCAATATCGAATTCCTTTTCATCGCGATAACTCTTAAATGAGTTAATGACTACTACACTGCCCACCCTAAACCCCCCCCCCTCTCTCTCTCTCTCTCTCTCTCTCTCTCTCCCTCCCCTCTCTCTCTCTCTCTCTCCTCATCCTCTCACACTCTGTTTCACCTCCGACGTTCTTCTATCGTTTTATCATATTTTTCTTATTTCTTGACGAAGTTCTAGTTTCACTTCACCGAGTTGCATCTGTGCAGCCTGAAGCTATTTCGATTACTCCGCCTTCAATTATGCTTTTGATTTAGATTGATCCTGTTTACCCCCATGCACCGAAATCTGATCGACAGGAACGTGACACATTAACCCTCTAAATGAAAGTCTTCCCAAAACAAAAGAGACAATGACGTCATCTTTCACATGACTAATTTTGTAAGGTAATTGGAACAAACGTTGTCTATTCAGTTTATTCCTGGCCCATGTACAAATGTTTGAAATTTGTCAAGTTTGCGCTGATTCTATTATTTGTTTTATGTACTTTTCTCTGAATTGTGTTGAAGTTGGGTCACAATAATTATTGTGTTAATAATGCTTGAACACCGACTTAAATTAAGTTTTGCCGTTTATTATGATTTGGTGCATTTATTTTATTATCTATCAAACAGCCAAGGAAAGGATGGAAATAAAGATCTCTATCTTACATTATTGGAGAAGAAAAAAACGTGGTTAGATTGTCAATATTCTACACGAGTATTGATTACAATCCTTGTACAAAATATCAAAGACAGAGCTTTTTGAATAAGTTATATTGAAGGGTAATAATGTTACTCCCGGTCATACATCTATTATAATTGAATATCCATAGTGGCCATCCTCCAAAAGTTTAGCCCTGTGGATGAGTGATTCACCCCCTCTTCCTCCTAACAACTATTATTCACATTTCGACAATGGAATTTTGCAAAAATCAAGGTATCTAACAGTTTCGAACAAAGAACTACTTGTCAGTTGAGTGAATCATCACGTTGAATATATTGACCCATATTAATTTGGTGATGACGGGATGCTACCAGGGATGCTACCACACTAGACTTCTTTTTTTCGGGAGGGAAGGTGTTTGTGTTTGTTTCATTATTTTCATATCTTTTTGTTCGTCTTTTAAATAATTCTTTAGGTCCGTCTAACTGTTTTCGATATAATACAAGCCTCATCAACCTCACCACATTCACTACAACTGATGCAATAGCCGTTTCTATTATGGTTCGAATGAAATTCCTATGTTTCTTTTCTTTCTTTCTTATATATCTTTCTTTCTTTTTTTATTTCCCTTTTTCCCCTTTTTTGTATATTTATTTATTAATTTATATTTATATATATATTTATTTATTTATTTGTTTCAATGAACCTATCCGAATATTATAAGCTCTTTTAGACATGCACTACAGGGGCATTTTTCAATAATTGAAATGGCGGATGAGAAGGTTGAAAATTACAAAGAGTAGTATGTCATTCTTTAATCTTAATTCGCGAATTTTATTACCACAAAATTATGTTATTCCCAATTTTATGAAGTGATCTCTATTGCCAAATGTTTTTAATGAAGTGTCCAAAAATAGTGCCATTTGCCACACTCGACCCAAGTGAGGTAAATAGATACCTGCCAAGTATTAATTCTTTGAAATGCTACAGCGCCATAATAGCAGCCATGCTAAAGTCGGGATAATAATTGTGGAGCGCCAGGAGTGTCAATATTCTGACAGACAGGGGCGCTATATAAGAGCCCACAATGATTATTATTATTATTCCCCTTTTTTCGTCCCCCATTTTATCCATCTTTCATTTTCATCAAGGTTGTGTGCTCCTTTGACACTTCCAATTTAAAGTTGAGAACGGCTGACTTGGCCTTTCTCGTCTGCTCGACGTCTGTCTGGCCGTGTCTGGGTAGACCTTTACCATCATCAAGACATGCAGGTGAACCGTGAACGTTCCTTTCAGATCTGAATTAAACAGTAAAGAGTAAATATAATGTAGTGCGTGATATACTTCTACCCGAGTACTGGTATAGGAGCTATAGGTTGAGCGCAATGCTAGTTGCTATTAAAGCTACATGTATGTCTACGCTGTAACCAAGGGCGTCGATCCGAGGGTGCGGGTCGCCCCCTGGAAATGAATAAACCTTACCGTGGGGTAATCTACATAATCTTCTTATTCGAGAAGGGGGTCAGTGATGTTTCCTAAACGACCCTGCCCGCTCGGTCTTTATTTTGGCGTCTCCCTGGTCATTAAAAGAAATCGCTGCCCCTGCAACAAAATGTTAGAAATAACATTAACCCTTAAACCATATTGTTTGGTATTCATTTCCTTTTTTGCTGATTTATTTAAAATTGGTATTGCAATAAAAAATATATAAACGAACAAGCTTGAATTGTTTTAAAGCTTGATTTCAGTCACTGATTTGAACTCCCACGGAAAAGTTAATAAGCCTTCATTATAGTTCCAGGATAAAGATAAAAAGAAGGACAAACAGTACTTTACGTCAGAGTCGATGTGAAGAGGGTCGTATTGGCGACAGCGACATCGAGAGCGACCGATAGTCGGACGCCCATTTCATGCTCAAGAAACTAAGAGCGAACGGACGGCGAGAAGCTTTGGTCATCAGGCACCTTAGGGAGGTGAAGGAAAACAAAAATCCCTTTTTGTTTTTATTCATACCCTGACCGGCGAAACTTTAGAGCTAAATTCGCCAAATTGTCGCCCAATTCTTCCGATCAATTTACCGCATCTGCCTTCTTGAGCTTTCCAGAGGTCGATTTTGGAGGGAAATATTCATGAAACAAATATATTTTAGCCTAATAGGTCCACTCCCTGTCTTCTCCTTTCAAGTCGATCATTGCATGGCGCTGGTCGCCGAGGCGCACTCTCAAGGAGATCAGTGTTAGAGAGAGAGACGAAGAAGGAACAGGGGCGTATACTGCGGCGATCATTTTAGACCTTTCTTAGAATTATTTTCTAAAATAGAAATTCGATTACGAGGTCTGTCGTCTGCCGTGGCCTCGGATTTGTAGGGCATACGTAACTTCAAAACATCGTTGACGCCATTGCTTTGATTTTCTTCTATTTGCCTTATGTTTGATTATCTTTTTTTCTTCTCATTCTGATAACCTTTCCACCCTTTCCTCATAGAGTATCGATGTCACGAAGATAGTCGATTTATACTAATGTTTTCAAGTGCACTCAAGCTGTAGCCTGAAGACGATACCGTTTAGTTCACGAAGACACCACTTTCATCGGTGTAGCTAGGGGGCTCGGGGCACTGCCCTCAACAGATTTACAAGAAATTTGGAAGATTGTATTTTATTATTATTAAACATTAGAAGCTCTGAATGCAGTCTAATTTCTTATCTCAATAGAAGAATCGAATGATCAAAATACCTAACATTTATAGCACTCACTTTTTAGGGAGAAGGTGCCATGCTCCCCTAAAGAGAAATCAGAAATATCCCAAGCATATTCTTGCAACATGAAATATACAATGTACCACAGCCTATTATTAATGTACCTAGCATGTTTTTAGATATAATTCCTTTGATGGAAATGGGGGCTCACGTTGCATGTATCTGCCCTTTAATAGCTGGAAACGCCCCTGTGTACAATGTAGGTCCATCCAGGGACACCTCCCTGGTCCATCCATCCATCCACCCATGCATGCATGAAGCCAAACGAAGCCATGGCGTCACAACTCCTGCGCACATAGCAGATCATTACCTCACACACACACATAAACACAAAATAAAGAAAGAAAACCAAGATTTTATCGTCTGTCCACGCTTCTGACGTCGTCCCAAATAAGGTCAATGCATGAACGTCGTAATCGTATCAATTCACGCACGAATGAACTTACATGTACACCGGTGTCCCTATAATTATCATTTTCCCGGGGCAGCTCGTCTTACGTCACAAAGGGAATCCCATCTATATAAAATTATATAGACTATTTGGTAAGAACATTAATTTTGAAGGTAATTTGATAAGAAGCACTTTTCATGGGTCTGAAATTGAATTTCGAAACGACCCGATAAAGCAGGTCGTTTCTATGGCTATTTATATCAATTTAGCGTGGCTATACATCAAGCGAACGTAAACATGGTTGAAAAATATCGACCCTAGGCCTAAATTTGGATAAGAATACACATTGGGATGGAAATCTATTCGCATTTGCAAGAAGTTTAGAGTCTGAGAGGAGGGTCATGTTATCTCATTCTCACGTCATTGCCACTGCTCTGTGCCCCCCCCCCCATACTCTCTCTCTCTCTCTCTCTCTTACTATCTCTATATCTCTCTCTATATATTTTGTAATATATCTATTTATGTATCTGACTCTCTCTCTCTCTCTCTCTCTCTCTAACATGATTGGACATTGCTCTTGATAGCATACTGAAAGTGCATGATTGTTTTGAACCCGAATAGCAGCACCATCAGGAGTGCAAGAACCGTATGAGTCTATTCTACTAATTTGTAGTGGACCCTGTTTAACCGTTTAACCGTGGAGCTCTATTAAACATCTTTCTGTTTGAAACTCTAACATGCTTTCATGAACCTTAGAATTGCAGCTTTTTAAAAAAATCTATCGCATCTTAAAATATGAAAGTGGTAAAATGCATAAGTTGGTTTAATTTGCACCTCATAGCGACGGGTTTATTCCTACATTTTTAGATCAATTTAGCAAATACCTTCGTTTTGACTTTCATAAGACTCGAAAATACATCTCGGTATTATTTTAGCAGCCTCAGGATGTCAGAACCCTTTAACGTCGCAACCGTAAATAATAGATAACGCTAATCGGTTTGGTGGTGTTAAGACTCGCGGAATAAACCGCTTTGATCATGAGTCATTTCAGTGTTTAATGGCGGAGATCGGGCTCAGGAACGATTAAAAGATAAAGGCATCGTCAGCAATAGGTTTCATGGCTGGTAGAATTATCAATAGAGTCAGCTGATCAGGCCTAAATCTTGAAAAGGTTATGAAAACTCATGCGTTATCATATTTTGGTATTAAAATGGTTAATTTAGTAGCCATGCAATTGAAAGAAGCAGGAATAATTTGTGTACATGATGAATAATTTTGCATGCACCGGTGGGTTTGCAGTTTAAACCGCACTGGCATGGATGCCATCTTTTTCTCTTTTCGATATCATTCCCCTCTTCATATTAATTTCGTGATCTAAATTAAAATAAATTTCCCGGGTTTGTTTTGATTGCATCGCCCCTCCCTTCCCTATCCCTTCCCAGGTCATCCCGAGGGTTGTATAAACCCCTTCCATGCTCATCATATCCCCCTGAAGATAAACGAAAGAAAGGAGAAATAAAGGTGGGGGATCCTTTAAGATTATTTTACCAGGGACCCAATTACCTATCCAAACAAAATCAGTATCGAGCGGGTGAAGGTACTAGGAACCACATCCAAGGTCTAGAGGGAATAAGAGCAGCGTAATTAAAAGGTTAGCGTTGACGAAGTACGTCTTCTTGTGACGTCATTTCACGATGGCGTCTTTACGTGCGAGGCGCGCTTTGGCGCTTTCTGCCAATCGATTCTTAACAGGTCTTTGCACATCGTGCCATTGGCCCCTTAGTCTTCGAGGTCCAGGGGCAAGACCCCTTGCTGTCGATGTTCATTTGATTCTTGATCATTTTCTAGGAAACATTGGCTGCCTTTTCCACTTTAGGCGTAAATTCAGTAAAAGCAAGTCTGAGAATATCATTTTATAACAATATTACGTGATGATTTTTTTTTTGGAGGAAAAATAAAAGCTAAAAAATTCAAAAAGCTTGAAACCATCAATGTACCGTGGCTTTTATTCTGAAAGTGTAGTTTGAGCTTTCCAAGAATCTGATTCTTATTTGCCTTTTCAAGCATCTTGCTTGATATAAATGTTTCTTTGAGCTGGTCACATTTTTTAAGTTCGTTAGAAAGCTGGATATTTGTAAAACGAAATGAAGAAGAAAAAAGAGCATTCCATAAAAATGTAGCGTTTATAAATTAGGCAAACCTGACAATGTTGATCTCATAATTATGGTCCTTTTCTTGCATTGCGTGATCAGAAAAAAAGAAAACATTAGAGCTAAATTGTATTATCTCCGTTATTAAAAGGGATACAAATGTAATATTTTGTTAAGGAACCGTGCATTGGTAAAGTTGTCATTACTTTAAATTATCTCATTTTATTATCTCGATTCTATATAATTCAAGTATCTAGGATTTTAAGTTCGGGCAAACCATTGCATTTATCGAAATCGGGTCTGAAAGTAAAGACAAACAGTTGACCGCCAGGGTTTTTTAACGCCCCACTCTTCACTAAATTAAATGCAGCAATAATTTTCAGATGAGACGTCCTAGTTTTTTTTCCCTCCCATTGGCCCTGATTAACGTACCTGGTGAGTTTATCGATTGAATAGTGGACCCTAGGCATCCAGGGGGTATATGTTTTGATTTCTACTTCTACTGCTTATGAATGTAGAGATATGCGCGTGGTCGTGTGGTTAAAATACCGGTATCCCAAAACTTACCGCGTTTCGACTCCCCTTGCCGCTAACAATTCAAATTAGGGGAAATGCTATTTTGTATAATGAGAGTGCTGAGTGTTTGTTTGATATGTATTTAGGAAGCTTTTTCCTGATTGAATGTAATTGTTCAAATCGATTTTCACTGTATTTTCCTGATTTGTATAAATATGATTATGATCCCAATCATAACATATAGGCATGGGGTACCCCAGGGTGCTCTTTACCCTCTTCGTATTAGCATTCCAACTGTGCATGCAGTCGCCACAAGCGCGCAGGTACGGGGTTTGAATCAAGAACCTGCGTACCTCCAGCCTAGTGATTAAACCAATGGGCAACACCTCTGTATGCGTGTGTGTATTTCTCACCCATTATCATTGATTGTACACCCACCCCTTCCACCTATTTTATACACTTTAAAACATGCTGTTAAACATGAATTTCAGAGCTTTTTCAGAGAAACTTAATTTTACTCTCTGATTTGAAAAAAATCAGAGCAGGTTCATTTCGGTATCCTTTTAAGTCCAATTTCAAATACAGTACATGGGCATAATGGCAATACTCAATTCAATGCTAACTCATTTAAAAGATGTAAAATAGAAGTGAGATCTCCGGAGTCCGGAACTAATGAAACAAATAATTTTGCATTTAAAATGAAATTAACCAACTTACAAACAGAGAAGAGGCATTTCTCCTTGCTCATATAAAAAGTTCATGAGGCAAGCATCATTCAAGAATGATCTAGTTTGGGAGGCATGATATTTATTCCATACATACAAAATGATGTTTTCCTCTTATATTATTTTCTCCCGCTTTGCTAGTCATATTTTGAGTTAACATCTCTGATGGATCGGTGATTGATAATCCATGCAAATTAACGAGTATAGGAGTATAATGGTCTTTTCTAAACCATAATATTCGGAAACGACTTACAAACCGTGCCGAAGATTTCTGAGATTTGCTCGGCACAGACATGCATTTCATGTAATTAAACATTTCATTTTCTTTTTCTGACTGATACTTCATATCAGCAAGCGGTTTCTCGGAAAGATATTTTACAAATCGTTTCTTCCCGTCTTACCCGAGCTGTTTTAATCAGGTTGATTCGATGCGACAATCGTTTAGTTCGCTTGGCTAACACGTCTGTTTGGATGGGCGGCTTTAAGGGGTGCAGCTAAAAGGGCGCCAAGATGTGGGTATAGGTCATATGTATTTCTTCCCCCTACTCCTCCTCCTTCTCATCCATCATAAAAGAGGTCGGATGGCTCATACAGTAAAACATGTGATTAATGATTTGAAGATCGAGGGTTCGAGCCTCGAGAAGGAAATATATATATATATATATATATATGTATATATATATACACTGGCGTACTGGTGGGGGGGCTAGGGGGGGCGCCAGCCCCCCCAAATAAAATTGAATCATGACTTATTTTTAATTCCATATAGAAGTGATGTATAAATGTTCGTGATATCACATGATTTTTAATAAAAATGCGCGTTTCTCCATTTCTGTTGCAAACTGACACATTCCCAAATGGCCAGGAAGAGCATATGTTTTTTATAGACACTAAGGGGCCGTGGCCACTAACAGTAACACTAGTAACAAAAAAATCCTTTCCAGAAGCAACTGTGACAAGCACTGCAGGGCGTTCCATACTTACATCATGTAACACTGCACATGTACCCAGTGGCGGATCCAGCCGGCGGGAAGAGGGGGGGGGGGAGGGGGGCCCAATCCGTGAGAAAATATTAGTTGCGACTCAGCCACCGGTGAATAAGCGGGGGGGGGGGGGGGGTAGGAGGCACTTTTTTTCCCCAATTTTTCAGGAAATATTTTACGCCGACTCACCCAGCCGGTGAATAAGCGGGGGGAGGGGTGGGTAACACCAATATTTGGGGTTTTTGGGGCCTAATTTTTGAGAAAATTCTTTTTTTTAAATTCTTTTTTGATGTTGTTGACCCGTCAGCCCCCCCCCCCCCTCCGTGGATCCACGCCTGCAGAGGAGCCAGTCGTCGACAAGGAGGGGGGGGGGGGAGGGGGAGCCAAATCTTAATACAAAATTTAGCACCGTCTCAGCCGGCCGGCGAATAAGCGGGGGGGGGGGGGGAGCGCTTCTTTTTTTTTCTTTTTTTTTTATCGAGTTTTTGAGGAAAAATTTAGCGCCGAATCAGCCGGTCGGTGAATAATTTTTTTTTTTTTTTTTTTTTTGGGGGGGGGAGGGGCGCTTTTGTTTTTTGTTTTAAAAAAGGTTAACTTGACGTTATTATCCTATTTTTTTAATCGTTTTTTTTTTTTGGGGGGGGGGACTGAATTCAGACAAGAACACGATACAACGAATCGTCTTCTTTCTCTGATAATTTAATGAAACGTGAAAGCTCCCGCGCTTTGCCCGGGATGAGCGAATATGGTTTCAGACAAGGATTAAGAGTAATAGTTTAATGAAACGTCAGAGTTTCCGCGCTGCGCGCGAGATGGGCGAAAATGAATTCAGACAAGGATTAAGAGTCGGAACCGGTACAATGAATCGTCTTCTTTCTCTAATAATTTAATGAAGTGTCTAAGCTTCCGCGATTCGCGCGGGAGGGGGAAAACTAAATTTAGACAATAACACGATACAACGAATCGTCTTCTTTCTCTAATAATTTAATGAAACGTGGAAGCTTCCGCGCTTTGCGCGGGATGGGCGAAGATGAATTCAGACAAATATTAAGAGTAATAGTTTAATGAAACGTTAGAGTTTCCGCGCTTCACGCGAGATGGGCGAAAATGAATTCAGACAAGGATTAAGAGTCGGAACCGGTAGGCCTACAATGAATCGTCTTCTTTCTCTAATAATTTAATGAAGTGTCAAAGTTTCCGCGCTTCGCGCGGGAGGGGGGGAGATAGAAAAATAACTTAGTTCCTGGCCCCGGGTTTATAGGGTTCAATTTGTAGACATTTGGACATTGGCTATAATATATTTGTCGGTAAATTGGTTGCTCGTTTTGTCGGTAATTGGTGGCCTCTACTCCCCTCCCTACTCCCCCATTGACAAAGATCTAGCGACGCCCCTGATAGGCGACACAGTTTATACACTCGAGAAAATGTTTGCAAATACTACTGATGAAGTACCGGACCACCGTGTTTGTGCATTGTGCGGCATCAATTAAAGCATATACAACGTCTCAAGACGTGACAGATCACTTTTCTCTAACTTCTAACCAATCAGAAGGCCTCGTTTTTTCTCCAAGAAGTGCCGGTGGACATTATGCGCCAAATGTGGTTCTCAAATTGCAAAAGATCCCTACTATTTGAAGGGGTAGGAGAAAGCAATTTTACGTCATATTGCTCCAGGAAGTGCCTGAAAATGCGTCTAATTTGGTTCTAAAATTGCAAATGCTTCTTACTCTGGGAGGGGGCCAGAACCCCCTCCCAGACCCACCCCCGCTTGGTCGCTCCGCTCCCTCGCCGCTAAAGCCCTGTTCTGTCGCTTCATCGTTTTTCATATATTTAACCCCATGCCATTTTATGCCCCCCCCCCCCCCGGTAAGAAATTCCTGGATTCGCCTGATGCCCATACCCCTTGAGCTTCGGGGGCTCTGCCCCCCTTGACCCCCGCCGGGGCTTTGCCCCTCGACCCCACTTTGCGAAACGTTCAGCGGGGCCTGCATGTTAGAGTGGGGTGCTGCGGATTTTTTTTTTGTCAGCCCCCCCAACGTTTTTGCTCATTACGCCACTGTATATATATATATATATATATAAGTGTGTTAGAACATTGTTTATACACATATATACGAGCTATACAGTGGAGGAAACGGAAAAACAATTACACATACCTACAGTACATCCGTCGGGTACGAGATAGAACCTGGGCGTGGTAAACGTATCAAAAGAAAGCACATTCGCTGTATAGTATAAACATTTAGTGACCTGGTTATTGGGTGACAACTGCTTACGGAAATTTTAGTTTGATATTATAATTTTATGACACATAATCTCAGGCGTTTCAACATTTTACATCGACTTTAATTTTTTATATTTTCTTGCAAATATTGAAGAGTTCAATACACTTCTTCCGTAGACATGCAGACGGAAATCCTTTCGAGGGTTTCTTTTTAAAAACTTTTCCTTTCCTTCTTTCCCGAGTCAAGAATCTACCTCCCCCTCAAATCCCAATCGTGATGATAGGGAAAGGCAGACGTTTAACTCGCCTGACCAGGTCGCCTGCGTGACTGAATCGCCATTTTTTTCTTCGTTTCTTCTTCTTCTTTATCTGCGCTGCATGAAGAAAGGGCGCCAACGAACTTACTTATGCATCGAGACTTTGCAGAGACGTCGTCTGCTTCGAGAAGTTCATGAAATTAGACAATTTGTCTACTCTCTCTCCTATATAATATATTCTTTTTCTTTCTTTAAACTGAGGTTTTGGTGTCGATACGGAAGTCGTTCCAATAGATTCTACCTCAAGTGTGGTTTCCTGAGAAAGTGAAGTAGGTACATGTTTTAGGAGTATCATGGCGTCGTAACTTTTCGTTATGCAAATTTCAGGAAATAATAAAAGCTTTGATTATTATTGAAGCGAGAACACAATTTAGTTTAAACGTTTCATCAGCGTAGCTAACATCCAAATGATAAGGGCCCATGATAATAATAAGAGTTGACATTATCTTAAAGGCTTGAACACAATGGATTGACCGTCGAGATTGCAGTCTTGATATATTTTTTGGGGGGATGTGATCAATTTTATTCACCTATATGGGCTCTTATATTAAATATTCAGTAAAAGAAAGTTTACAGTGTATTTTTCCCCCTTGGGTTTTCCAAACGACGGAAAGGGAATAATTATTTCACGAACAGAAAACAAAATCCAACTACTCCGCACTTTAAGGCACGCGATATTTTCATTCGAATGCACTTCGTGATTTCCTTATTGACTTGCATGTCGTTTTCGCGAGGCGTATTTCAAACGATAATAGGAGGAATCTCTTAAAGATCTGGGATCATCGTCTCGACGCGCCAGTGGGCACTTTGGCATGGCCCCGATACCCACTCTCATTCTTTACCTTCCAAGAGGGATCACAAACATGACCTTTTTGTAGTGGATAGGAGATGAAGGGCTGTTGAGATAAGTTACACCATTTCCTCGGCTTCAAGCGACTTCCTTGGCAGCTTTTATCTGGAGGAGGGGAAAAGGATGAATGGCGCTTCTAAATAAATTGAATGAATGTCGCCAAAAAATGGCTGCAGATGCATGTAAATTCGTTTTGTGTGCTGATTTTCTTTAACCTTAAGTATCCATCTATTTGAAATCTTCTTTATTTTTTTGTTTTCTCTCCCTCTCTCCCTCTCTCTCTCTCCCTCTCTCCCTCTCTCTCTCTCTCACTCTCCCTCCATATCTCTCTCTCTCTCTTACTTTGTCTCTCTAATGAACACTCCCATTCCATCTCTCACTTTCATACACACTCCTTCCCACCCCCCTCTCTCTCTCTCTCTCTTTCTCTCTCTCTCTCTCTTCTCTCTCTCTTCTCGCTCTCTATCTATTTATCCCTGTCTTTTTTCCCTTGTTCTCGCTACCTGTTGCCTCTATATTTCTCTTTATTTATTTCTTTAATACAAAATATAATGTTTTTTAACAAGGTTTATCCATTTTGTTATCACGTTAACAGTTTTTAAAAAAAAACGATGTGCATGATCTCTTGTGTTTGTTTAGGAGCAGAGTTCGCGATCTATCAACTCCGACGACTGTTGTCCAATCTGAACCTTTTAGCATTTTGTTCATTATGTAATTACACCCTCGCAATCTGCAGTGAGACTAATCTTGTTTTTTATTGAGAAAGTTTTGGCGAGCCTTTGGTCACGTGATGACGCTAAACGACCAATGAGTGTGTTTGTTCTGTAAGGAGAGGCGCCATGAGTTCGCATTGCAATTGAAAGCGCGCATGGAGCAGGTGAACCTTGTTTTCTTCGCAAACTGTCATCGATTTCCATCGAATCAGGACATGCGATCCTCGATGGAACGATCATTCTTAATTTCGTTCATCCTCGAGCTCGTTTATTTTTGTCGCTTTAACCTAGCCATAATTTCCCTTCACAGACTCCGATCCCCTCTTCGACGACCTCAATGAAACGGAGAGTGAGAGTGAGAGGAAAGGAGAGACATGTAGACAGCGAGGAGGTTAGACATTGACGAGAAAAATCGAAGTCAACCAGGCGATTTGACGGGTTATTTGATTTCGAGACGACCAGTCGCACTTGTTGGCTAGAGCGTGGAGGGGCAGGTCTAGAGGTTAGGGGGACTCGAGAAAAACGAGAAAATTATGTCTCCGTTTAGAGGGTAATGCAAAACAATAGTCTACATCTTAGAAGACATCATTTTCTAACAAATAGACTCCACTCTGGGAATTGGGCAGATTCAATTCATGTCCTTCTAAAATTGTTGATTATAAGTTTTTAGAGTAAAATGCACTTTGGCGGAGGAATACTGTTTGGAAATGTTCGACTTCTGGGCAGAACCTTAAAATGTCACGATAGCAAATATGAATGAGCTTCTGACACAAAATTAATGCGGTAATTGTAGTCGAAGCTATGCAGCTGTAAGTACGAAAGTAGATGACTGTGGAAGAAAATGAGAGAAATTTATGTCATTGCAAATACCTACTGATTACAATAATTATGAAGCACATCGCATATTGTTTGGTTACGACATATAGCATTTATTGCAACATCGGTTTACAAACGAAACGACCCCAGTTTTTGCTCCCTGTTATAATTCCTTTCTATTTTTCCTTTTCCTTCTTCCTTTTCTTCTTTTTCTTCTTTTCTTCTTTTTTTTCCTTTTCTTCTTCTTCTTCTTTCTTCTTTTGCTTCCTCTCCTTCGTTTTTACTTACTCTTTTATTGTTAATGGTTGAGCGGAATGATAAGCAAAGAGAAGTTGAACAATGATTAGGCCCATTTACACTAGAGTAAAAGTGGTGCTTAGTAACTTGAACTTCCATCCTAACCTCGTGTATTTGAGATCAAAGTGTCAATAGAGATATTTTAAGTTAGGTCCTTTTTTATTTTATGTTCTTTTTTGTTTCCCTTGCTATCATTTTACGCAACAGATTTTAAACAGACCTTTAAACAGCTCTTGGAAGTGTTCTTGCATTATAAGGAAAAATGATAATTATGTTATATTTATAATAATTATGTAGCGCATTACAATATATTTTAATACCATTTTAACGTCTGCCTTTGAAGAACATGTTTTTTTTTCACTTTCCACTTTGTACTACTTTCTACAAGGATAAAAACACATAAATGGCGTGAACGTGACACAGCATATAAGAGATCAAGGTTAATTACTGAGTCACCCACCAAGAGATAAAAATGATCTAAACCTGACACATTTTGGATTTCCTTGATAACGACCTAGACCTTTCATATATAATACCCGTGAGAACATCTCGCTTATTATGTCTTTTATTCTAAGGTTTCATAAATCATTCACTGGTTTACAAAAATTAAATTAAAACTTCCGGTAAAAATGACTGGAATCGAGTTTAATCAGGAAATATTAATAGCTTTATCCATTTTGATATATATTTACGTGAGTTTTCATATCATCAAGCAATGCATATCAAAGTCTGGTGTTAATGTCCATGGTGTATCTGTATGACAAATACTCTATATCCAGTAAATATGCAAAGTAGCTTATAAGCGACTATAAAAAGTATATCAAAGACAGCAACATAATATCGTACAGCTCTTCATTTTAACAATTTAGAAATACCTATATTGCTATTATGTTCATAATGACATTATTAATTTCCATAACATGACTTTTTTTTAATTCCTTGCTTTGGTATTTATATCATAGATGTCATTAATATTGGAGCACTTTTCCCCCTGGGCCCCTTCCCCTGTCCTCCCTGTAACTCTCTCTCTCTCTCTCTCTCTCTCTCTCTCTCTCTCTCTCTCTTTGTTTGTATATGTATACCTCTCTCTCTGTCTCTCTTTATCTCCCGCTCTCTTTCGCCCCTCTCTTTCGATTTGTTTCCCTTTACATCATGATATAATTATTTGTTTCTTTGTAACTCAATCTCATTTATTTCATTATCCGTGACATAACACACCTATTTATCCACCATGTAATTAAACAGTCATTTTCAACTTAAACAGGCGACCAGGGTTTGACGATAAATTAACAAGGCTAATGAAAGGTAAATTAATCCTGATATATTTCTCCCGCGTTCCAACATTTCCAATAATCCTCGTGAGAAAGAAAGCGCCTTTTAAAAACGCAGACGACATCACTTTATCGTTGACACATTCTGGAGACTGTTATCACTCGCTAATGTAATTATGTATACAGGCTTTCTAATTGAGCTATATTGAGATGGCGAACGTAATAGATACTCAATTAATTCAAATAAATTGATGCATTCATTAAGCATCCTGAGTGATGATTGTGTACATACTGTTAAATGCGATCCTTGAAATGAGATAATGAATACATTTTCTGGTTTACTTTGTGTTGTTTTATTTCGTGTTTTTTGTTGTTTTTGTAATGTGTTTTGTGTATTGTTTGTTTGCTGTTGATTTTTCTGTTTACTTGTATGAGATGCGCAGTCACGATCCTATCTTCTTCTATATATTGTCTTATCTTAAAATGTTTATTACTCGAAGCCTCGAACTGATATTATAAATAATTATATGCGGTTCAATTGCCGGTCGTGATGAAAAAAAGGACATTGCTTAATTCAAAGGCAATAAAGGTCTAGTCATAGACTTGCAATATTTTGAGATGGTGACGTGTATTCTGCTTCTGCTTCATGTTTCTGGCACATCACCACGAATGCACAAATCGAAAGCAATGTAAAACCATTTTCCACGCGAGTACATGTCATATTAAAGCTAATGAATAAAAGGAAAACAATAGAAAGTTACCTCATCATATCGGTATTAAATTTTCATTACACTAGCTTAACCTGATAGATTTCCATGTCTTTTCAAAAAGTATGATGTATTCAAACATAATTATTCATAGTGTGGTTTAACACGCGATTGCAAATACGGCGCCACAGACAAGCAGAGGGATTGAAGCGAAAAATATTGTCTGTCGCTCTATTCTACCATGCATGTACCTTATACTGTCAATAATCTCCCGCCAAAAATGGTTGTGATTGATTTACCATGCGCGCGGCAACAAGTGATCAGTCGACTACATTTCTTAGCTTCATATAGATATTGAGATGTTATTTGTTCTAAAGAGAATGCCCAAACGTGACATTTTTCCAGAGGTATTAATTTTGGACTCGTGCTTCCTCCTTCAAATCTAGCTCTGCTCCCGGCCTCCAGCCTACGCCGTACAAAACTACTACTAGAAATGTAATTTTCCATAACGTGTATATGCTCCGCCCAACATAAATATAAAAAATCGGAAGGTATCATTATATTATTATATGAAAGTTCATTAAAAAAAAACGATAATTGACAGTTGTACTGTAAGTGCCGATCGTAATCTTGCTATAGCGCCCTCATAAATTGGAACGACACTGAACTGTTCACGTTTCTATTTCCTCTCTTCTGAACTCCATCCTACCTTTCTTCAATTGTTCTTTTCCCAATAACCATGATAACTATTCAGTATACCTCTCCTTCCCCCAACCGAATAGACCTGTTTACATATGTATTTTCATTTTTTGCACGTTTTTCTCCATCATGTCACTATGCTTGCAATTCACATTATTACAATATCAAGAGATAACATGACTAATCATAATATGCCTTCTTCATTTAATTAAAATATCTCATGCAATCACGATTGACCTTTATCATAGTTATTACATACAAAAGCTATGCGCAGTAGCAAAACCAACAGAAAACAAATTAATATCAATTTGCAATTGTGTTAATAATTGTTGGAATGATGTTTAGAATGGCCGTCATCAGCTGGTGATGATTAGTGCGACCACGCCCAGTCACGATCGACCTTGTACTGTCACGATTACAGACACGAAGAGGTACACGATTTGTCGTGTCATCGCTGTCTTTCTTTGTATCTCCCCCACTGTCTGACTACCCCGCCCCTCCCCTCCCTGTTTTCTCTCTCTCGCTCTCTCTTTCTCTCTCTCTCTTCCTCTCTTCCTCTCTCTCTCTCTCACTCTCACTCAAGCTTGTCGCAAAGGCCCTCTCTTGTTCTTCTCTGTCTCTGTAGTCTTGTTTTTGTTCTCTACTTTAGGAATGTCCGTCTTCTGCCCGTCTTTCTTATTCTCTCTCTCTCTCTCTCTCTCTCTATCTCTCTAAGTATACCTTATACCTCTTCTTTCTCTTTACCTTACCTTTCTCTCTATCTCTCTTAGTATACCTTACCTCTTTTTTCTCTACATCTTTTCTGATTTCTTTCTAACCTATGTTTCCGAGTCCACCTTCCTCATGTTCCTACATACAGTACTCACCATCTCCAACCCCCCCCCCCCCCATCTCTGTTCGATACATATTTTTTGCTGAATCAGGACCCTCTCCGTGACTCGCAGAATACAACTGCAATAATCTGAATCAAAATATTATTTATACATTTTGCTTGGATCATGATTTAAAAAAAACACGTTGAAGATGTTTTAAATGTGAATGATCATATCGGAAAAGAACTATTTACTATTTAATAATTATATACATTCAACTTTCAAACAGTGAATCGATAGAAAATCGAATTGGTAAAATATTTGCATTATGACAAATTGATATTTTGAAGGTGAAATGAAAAGGTTCATGATGCAGTTGATTTTATCACAATCTTCGATATAAGTTACGATTATGAGGTTGCTATCAATGATAGAGTAATGCCCATGAATAGATGAGTAATACTTGTTAAGCTGTAATGTTACAAGTTATGACAACATCAGATGATGAAGACAGCCATCATCAATACTGCATCAACCAAAACTCTGTTTATAAATGTTTTATCTAAAGTACATGATATGGTTCAGTGAACATAGAGTGCAAAGTACTTTTCTATTTATCACACACTCTTGCGATAACATTGATATTAATGATTTCAGATATCATTATTTCATTCTTGAAATAAATTGGCTGAGGATAACTTTAGAGGATTTCCACGAATTCTGTGCTGTTATTCGTGAGTTGACCACCGTTTCTTGGTTTTTACCGTGATTCTTGGCAGGACACGCAATCATGGCCTCGACATCAAGTTGACTTGCATTTGACCTTTGGTTCAACTGGCGCGTTTGTCACGAGGTCATTGCACTATTGGTGATGTTGATGTAGGACCCTCGCGTCATAACAAACGATAGTCTTGGTTCAAGGATGTCTGTCTCACGTTAAATTATCCTTCTACTCGTCGATGAATCATCAATCTTGATTCATAATTGAATGCAATAACACTGTAGCTATTACTCGTATTATCGCATGCGTCGTAGCTCATACTCGGACGTGATTATGAATAGGCAAGAAAATTACTGTCACGTTGAACATGATTAGTTCTTCATCTTGATTCTATACTCGAAGTTGAACCGTTGCCTAGCCATCTCTCTCTCTCTCTCTCTCTCTCACCCCCTCTCTCTCGCTCTCTCTCTCACCCCCTCTCTCTCTCTCCCTCTCTCTCACCCCTCTCTCTCTCTCTCTCTCTCTCCATCTCCTTTCTTATTTGTCACTCTTATTCTCTCTCTCTCTCTCTTTTTCTCTCCCCATCTCGTTACCCCAAACTCATCTTAATTTCCTTATAATCCAGAACAAAGTTACACCAAGGAGCTATAGAGACAATGTTAAACCCTGGTATTCTATATAGCATTTCATGAGTTTAAGACAACGCTTTCGGTATTACTAGATGTATCCTTAAATTCTAACTCTTGGTTTCAATTAACTTTCTTTCAGTAAGTCCCAATCTTGTTATCATTCTGCTTTGAAACTTCCTTTGTCTTGTATTGCGGTTTGCTCGTTTTCAAAGTCACACGGCCTCTTTCCTGTTTTTGTACCAAGGTACTTCCGTCTTACAACTTCGTAGTAGACTTCTTTGTTTACAATTCACTCTGAACTAAATCCCCCTCTCTCTCTCTCTCTCTCTCTCTCTCTCTCTCTCTCTCTCTCTCTCTATATCTCTCTCTCTCTCTCTCTCTTCCGTCTCTCTTTCTTTGCCACCAACCAGACTCCGGGGTATGGTGCAACTTTCATCTATTTGCTGCCCACTTGTCATACATATATCATTTTTTTCTTTTCATTGAGTGAATGTTTTTCATTCGTCATACCGGCCCTCACTCTTTCTTTCATTTTTTCTTTCTCTTCCCCCGATCCATCTATCATCATTTAAATCACTTTCCGATCCCCTAAGAGGCGAAGCATGGGTTCAGTCGTTAGGGACACGATGGTGCTGTTTTTTTTTTTTTTTTTTTGGGGGGGGGGGGTGGGGTTGGGCTTACAGGACGGACGTAATGCGAGAGAACACTTTCGCCATCGAGTTACGGGATGGCGTTTTCTTCTTGTAATTCAACGCCCCCTTTTATTTCACTATCTCTCTCTCTCTTATTTGTGCCATCGATTGCATCCTTTCTACATTAACTCCTCCTCACAATTATCACTTCATTATAACGCCCACTTTTCCCCCATGTTTTCGGTCCCTATACCCCCCCCCCCCCCTTTTTGTTTCCTCTCACCTCATTTAAATGTTTTTTCTTCTTCTGGAATGTTCTTCCACCTCTTCTTAAATTCCTTGATAAATAACCGCTTTCTTTGTTGTTTGGACCCCTGATATCGTCTTGTGCAACAATCAAACTTTTCACGACCTATACTAATGGAATTTCGCAATACACACACAGCTCTCCTTTAAAGTGGGGCAAAAGCCACATAACAACAAAAATGTGGCAAAAACGATGTCATCAAATTTATCCAACGCGGTAAGCTAATCTGTGTTTACGATTGATAAATATACTCAGTTAAAGGGACAGAACTATTATGTGTTATATATTTTTCTTTTAATTGGGACAGAAATGGGGTAAGCACGTAGGGTTACCATCACATCTTCATCCAGGGACCTTGTAAGATAAACTTCCTGCCAATCAGCGGTCACGTGACATACTACGTAGTTCCTTTCGGATGGCTGGAGAATGATATCATTATGATGTCATGTTTCACAAATAGATTTTGGTATCCATCTGAGTTTAGCATATCAACATTGGATGGATTTCAGCTTTGTGTGCGCTTGAGTTCCAATTTGAGAGTCTCTCTTTCTCCCCCCCCCCCCCCTCTCCCTCTCTCTCTCTCTCTCTCTCTCATTCTCCCTCTGTTTCTCACCATCTCTAGCTCCCTCCCCTTTCGGTAAGACACAGAAGGATGATCCTATATAAAGGAAATGAGTCATTGTTATCATTAGGAAGTACATTGTATTTACACGATTTTTTTTTAATTGTTCCACTTATACCATTCAAAGGAAGCAAATAAAAAGAGCAATTGATCAAAACAAACACTTGTGAACAATAAAGTGCACAAAAAGATCTCGATGATGATTGTATATTGTAAATATTGGTTTCACAACACGATGACAGCTCATTAAATAGGCATGAAAATAATGGTGGAAATGATTATGATGCTGTGTGTTTTGCACGAAAACTTCTATAGAATTGGCAATGAAATTGGCGATCACAAGTCACAGTATTACACTCCATACATTTCAGTGGATAAATTGAAATAAACGCCACTGTCCAAAGTAAAGATTTGTTTACATAAAGTCCAATATCTGTGCCCACATAATTATGAAATATACGCAAGGTGGAGGATTTCGACTGCACCATTATGGTAGCCCTCAGTGAAAAGGCTGTTGATCATAATAATGTATGTAATCCATCCGTCACAAGAAAAACCCGCTTTAGAAGCGTTTGGTGTAAAAGAATGTAAAAGAAAAGAAAAGAAGGGAAGAACGGTGATGGTGGAAGGTTACAGGATACCACACATGTGTGTATATCTTTTTCGTTTATACACAAGAAATTAGATGAAATGGAAGAAAATATAAATTCGAGGGGTGATTAATAATCAAATACCTATATAACATCCACTAGTGTGTCTAGGGGGGGGGGGCTTTGGAGGCAGAAAACCTCTCTCACGCATGGACCCCCAAAAATATATATTTAAAAAAAAAATGATAATAATAATAATAAAATAAAAAAAGTAGCAGTAGATAATTTGTAGCTCAGCAGTCTTGATTGTACTTAAAATAGATCATCCGATATTCCTGAGATCCATACTGCTGAGTTCAATAGGTATCATGTCGGAATAAATAGATAAATCCATCGCAGAAGAATCTAAAAATAATCTGAGAACAAATGCCAAGTTTTCTAAAACCATTACACCATTTAATATGTATAGCTCAGCATGTAAATTAATCTAATTGCCCAGTTGTATTCATCGCTTGTTTAAAACGCATCAATGATATTTATAAATGTCATCTCATTAGCTCAGTAATTTTAAAGAGCGTGAGCATGTAAATTAATCTAATTGCCCAGTTGTATTCATCGCTTTTTTAAAACGCATCAATGATATTTATAAATGTCATCTCATTAGCTCAGTAATTTTAAAGAGCGTGATCATTTGTCAGTATTGACTAGTTATACATTGTAACTCTTATCATATTCAGTAGAACGGTTAACATTCTGGTTTTACAGTGACCTAATCCTAACCCGAAATATAAATGTTGGGGGGGGGGGGACATAACCGGACGCCTACTAAAGACGCTGTATGCCCCAAATATGGTTGTCAAAACGCTACTGGGACAGCTATAGCTTTAATATAGATGACTATGAGCGTGCCCGTTGAAAAGGATCATATCCACTTTCTTGCCCTTCAGAAGACCAGTTTCATATAAAGTATTCCATTCGTCCTCACCATTTCCAGTCTCTCGAACAGATGTTATGGTCTAAACAAATCATTGACGAGTTCATATGGGGCAGAAAGATTATGATAACGGGAGGTGCTGATAGACAAGTTATAGTTATAATCTGTTGACCTATTCGAGTAGCTCCTAAAGTCCTATTTATTTTGTTAGAGGACATTGGATTGTATAGACTCACCTGGCCTTTGTTGAAGTGATGTGTTTTTGTTTAAGTGGCCCAAACATGTCTGTGAAACAATAGTGCTTTGTAACTTCATGCAAGAAAAAAAATCCCTATATCAGATGCCTTTTCGGACTGAATTGGATTGGATTGGATTATCTTACAGGTATACGGCATATTCAGATCTGGGGGGGGGGGGGGGTAATAAATGCACCCCCCCCCCCCCCCCCCCCTCGAGGAAAACAAAATTAAACACGAACCGAACCGTCAAATGCTAAACAAAATTAATGATACATGCAACATTAGAAAAAAGCCAAAACTTGACTCGCCACTTTCGGGGCACTTTTTTCTTACCAATTTTTCAAATTCATCATGTCATTTTCCCAACTTGCTACATAACTCAATAAAAATCAAGGATCAAAATGTTCATGAACGATGTCACCTGCTGCTTTCGAACACTTACATCATGGAATTGCTTCGGATGTTACGTTGCAAATAAATTGTCAAAGATACCGTACCTCGATACACGTCCAGACATTGTCATCAAAGTACAGTGACATATCAAGGTACCTCTACGTCACAAATGACGCGAGTGAACACGACACGGTAGATTTATCTACAGCAATCATTGGGCTCATAAAACGATGACCAAGGCTCTAATGAAATTGCCATCCTTCTTTCTTTTTTTCCCGCCTATTTGTAGATATACCATCAAGCACCAATTATTTGTTGTTGTCGTACATCTAAGTACCCTAGAGCCCATTATCACATGGGGATGAAAATAAGATAATGTGTACTATTAGCATTATCAATACGAAATTGAGCATTGAAGGCTAGAGCACCTACATGTAATAGGATTCCCGATACTCTTATTAGAAAAAGATCATTTGATAATTGATAATTTCTTTTCCTTGTACACACAAAGTAGAAATATATTTCAAATAATGCAATTCAAGGCAAAAAAAACACACCTGCAATTAAACATGAGCCTAATAACTCGTTTAGTAGCTCCATCTTTAAACTGAACAGCTAAGAAGGGCACTTTAAAGATAGCGTTAGCGTAGGTACAATCTGCAACTAGTGGCGTAGCTTGGGTCGAGATATTGAGGGGGTACTGATGTCAGAATATGGGTGGGGTGGCACCGGTCTATAAATGCGAGGGAACAAGGCCGTCGAATGGAGGTAAAGACAGTGTGAAGCCAGTGCAGTCATCCCCATGATTTAACCGTTAACGTTACCCTCGCTTCCCTTACCCTCCCCCCCCCCTCTCTCTCTCTCTCTCTCTCTCTCTCTCTCTGTCTCTCTCTCTCTGTCTCTCTCTCTCTCTCTCTGTCTGCCTGTCTCTCTCTCTCTCTTTCTCTTTCTCTCTCTATGTCTCTCTCTTCCTTTTTTCACCAGTCGATGCGGGGCACGTGCCCCCTGTTCCCCTGTAGGTACATCACTGTCTATCATTGATGATTTATATCTCTGCTTATCGCATTAAACATAATTTTCCTCCTCTTCACGTTAAATTTGCCAGGATCGAAAATGTCTTAAATTTACAACCACGAATCACAGAATACAGATATTTGGTTTGTTTGTCTGTTTTCCCTGTATGCTAAGACTGGCTTTAAGTACTCTCCGAGGGACTTGGTAATGAGGATTAATGCCTTACCAAAGGGCACTAGCGCATTGACTTGGTTTCGAACCCGGGTACTCCGTTTACGAAACCACTGCTTTACCATTGAGCCATCACATCTATATTATATGTATTTCATAATATTATTACTTTATTAAATATTACTCAAATATTATTTTTAATTTGAGTTTAAGCGATTTTCATATTATTCATATTCATGAATAAAAACAACTTGATATGTTTATAATAAAGGCCCTTCATTACAACAGTACAACATGACAGTTTTGCCACCAGTTTGTGATTAAAGACCGGGTCAGCGGGCCATTGCTACACGTCATAAATCGGGAGATTAAAAAAAACAAAACATGAAAGGGGCAAGGCCGGAATCTAGGAACAATTGCATGAGGATGGGAGAGGATGGGAGAGGAGATACAATTAATTCCTTTGGCATTGTTATTATGTCCGGTCATCTGCACTTTTGATTTGTAGCTTCAGGGTATGTTTGTGACCATTCCGAAGATCGCTTGGAGATGTCTCTGTCGTCAGTTCTAGGGCGGCTCTGAGGGCACTTCAGTCGAGTTTGATTTCCTTCAGCTTAGTCCGTGGTGGTAAAGATGTGATTTGAATTAAGAACGAATGACCATTGATAGCACCTCGAGGCTAGTTATGGCCACTTAAGATATTCAAGCTCTCTATCTCTCTCTCTCTCCTTCTCTCTTTCTATATTTCTCTCTCGTTATGTCTATCTTTCTCACTGTCTGTCTGTCTCTCTCTCTCTCTCTCTCTCCCCTCCCTCATAAAGCTTTCCCCTCCCTCCTTCTCTCGATTTCTTCTCTCTATCGTGTAATCAAAATAATGATTAAAGAAGTTAAAAGGTTAACGTTTTTTTGACTCTTCAGAAAAGTAACTGGTCACAATACAAAAGATCTGTTCCAATTAATGTAATTTTGTTTTCTATGACTGTGCCTGTTGGCGATGGCGTCAGAAAACATACCCACAGACAAATTACTACTTCGGGCACACAAGAAAAGAAAGAAAGAAAGATTGATAGGTAGAAAGAATAAAACAAAATGCAGTTGTAGTTGTTACTGTGTCAGTCCAATTTTGAGTAATATTTTGCGCTATTATGACCTCTTTTTATCACATATTGAACACAAATGCCATCATGTTCATGATATTGAGTATCAAATATTTTGTTTAGTGGTTATCCAATTTTGGCCTCCTAGGCCTATGCAACAGCATAGTCTGATAAAAATGTCGTGATTGATATTTTGGAACAGATTCTCTCCATTGTATCATCACTATATCATCATGTCTCCATTCTGCCAGAATTTTCTACAGAAAAAAGAAGGCGTTTTGTATTATGTATTGAACAAGGAATCGAGGGAGGAGAACATTTTTTGGGGAAAAGGTTTCTGGAGGGAGATGATAAAACTATAGAACGAGACGATGACGGATATTATGAAATGCTAGACATGATGAAGAATCGAAGAACCGAGGGAGAAATAAAAACTCTTCAAATTAGCACAATTTTGCTTTAAGTTGTGCCTTCTTTGTAAAAGGTAACATAGAAAGGAAAACAAAAAGGTTATCGGAAGTAGATGTAGACTTACTAATTCGATGATTGATTTCTATTTTCTTCTTTCACTGGAAAAACTGTATGACCATCACGATTCAGAGACTCACTTATTTAGAAAGAAAGTTTTTTTGCAAACTGATCATTTCACTCTTTGCTCAGTCAAATGATTAACGCGTTCATCCTCAATAAAACAATAATTAGTCTGCCAGACGATAGGGTAAAATTGAGCAGGCGTCGAATTTGCCCTGAAGTTTAACGCCCTTACAAATTCAAGCGCTAACCACAAACGAAGCCTCGAAAGTAAAATAAATCATCTTCGTTTATATTTCAGCTTGGTTTCCTATATCTGCAGAGATTAATTTTCCGCTAAACAGACAAGGGATGGGTCAAGGGGAGAATTGATTGCATTTAGGCGCGCTTGAAACATGCCGGAGAAAAAGACATGTGGAAGATAATAGACGCTGGCTACGGATCTAAACACATTTAGTGAGAGTGAAACTCCGTCGCCGCAATGGCGTCGACGTTTTCGCCGGGACTCGTTCGCTTATGGCCCCCGGCGACACGGCATGGAGACTTCCAGTTGATCCCTATCAAATAACTGTCTGCTAAACATCATGGCCAAAATGCTGGAGTCGGAGACAAGACAGAATCCTTGTACTTTCGAGGTAATCAGCCCCTTAAGATTTCTCCATGACACCCACGTACCGTTATCCACAGGGCGGAAGAAGCGACAAAAGGGGGCAATGATGGTGTTAAAAGATATCGTAATTACACTTAATCTAACCGTCTGAGACACTTCTGTTGGTTAGCAAGGCACTTATCGGCATGTTCGTGACTTTAATTTGGAGCCCTCGATATACTGTCTTCTCATGATGACATTTATCTTATACTTAATTGCACATCTAGGAGTACTTTTTCTTTTTTGATCTCTAAATAAATGACTATTTAAGCTATAGTTAAGATCCTACACCGGCGGCATCTCCGTCATTCATTAATTTGTCACCGTGTGACTAAAAGTAATTGCAAAAAGGGGTACAGGAAAGAAAGTTTCGGAGTGTCTGGATATTTAATGGAAGAAACTTGGCTATAAGATATGCTTAACTAAGTTATGCATTATTTGTGGACAAGGAATATAATGCACCTATCTCTGGCCAAGCCAACTACTCGAAAAAACAACACAATTAGTACAATAAAACATAAATAAACTTTAATTAAGAAAAGTTGAAGATCAATTTTTTTTATTTGTTAATTTATACGTTAAGACCACCAAAAGCTTTTGTTCAATAAAACAAAATAAAATCAATCATTAAAATGTTTCATTGAAGGACATTTGAAAGTATTTGGCTCTCAAACAGTTCGAAGAAACTTGGACCTATATTCGTTAGCGTACAATATACAATATACCGGGCCTAGCTGCCCCCAGGCCTTTGATCAAAAAGAAGTTTTATTGATTTTTATTCAATGCCTTCAACATTTCGGCGAGGAAGAAATGCCAACGTTAGCTTTTTCATTGCAGTTTCCTTTATTTGTAACGAGTTCATGTTGGTACACTAGTACTACTAATAATAATAATAATACTAATTGTTGAGCACATTAAGCAATATTAATACTGCAAAGTACCTATAAACATATGACGTTGATATTATCAGAATTAAAAAAAACTTTAATAACATTCAACGCTCTCCAACTTTCCTTCTTTTTTTCATTGGAGGACGGAAATATTAATATATTATAAATATGACATGATGTAATGACTCATTATAGAAATAGATAAATAAAATAATATAACATTTTGAGTTATTTACAATCCTCAATCGCTGTTGTTGCTCCAATGTCATGCCAAGCAGCAGACGTTAAACCGAACGATCGGCGTCACCTGTTCACATGAACTATCGCGCCAAAAAATGTGTCCCATTGTTTCGAATTGACGTTCACTTTACGTCACTAGATGCGGAGGGTTGTCTCCTACGTACAATGACTCATCAATGTTAAAGCGCCTAATGTATTGATAAGTTAGTTTGCTTGGTTTACTGGGTTGATCAGGCAAACAACTTTCATGTTCTTCATCGTGACTGCTGATAATTGTGTAATACACCATCGAGAGTCTCGATCATGAAAGGTTTTGAAAGGCAGTCAAAGCAAATGGACGAGTCTGGGTAATATCAAGCCCCCGTTTAACCCACTTGTTTCATTTTGTTTAAATAATTAAAACGAAAATTAATATTTTGTTGCAATTAAATACTATCTGCACCCAACTGCAATCACCCAACTGCAATATCAAGCGCATCTTATTTGCATATATTTTTCAAAGATAGGTATATTTTTCACGGCTACCAATACCAGATCAATAACACTAAATGATTATGAAGGTTCAAGAAACTTTATTTTTTGCACCCTCACACCATTCTAATTTATGATTAGCATGATTAAGAAGGCTACGTATAGGTTTTTGTTTTTGAGTGTTTGCTTAAAAATAAGACCGAACAGTTCAAACTCAACAAAACACGGCCAAAGAAAAATATACAACACATTTATGGATTCTTTGTAACGACCCCCCCCCCCCCCAGCTCCCTTGTTTGGCTGGATGTATTTTTTTAGTCCAATGTCCCCTTACCACTATGTATGTTCAGTTAACTAATACTTCCCTGCTACCTCCTTGAACTAACAAACTGACCTGGAAATGACACTATGATATTCACATCGCCAGACCATGGATCTATAGGTTCCTGGCCAGACACGCCCATTGCTTTTTCTCCTTTACTGAAACAATGAAACATAATCATTGTACTAATCGATACATGTCGGCGCCAAACTCTCATTTTTTTCGAACGTCACTAACAATCAGACCCACTTCACATCTAGAGTAGTCTGGAACCATGGAAACGCGCTACAAAGCGATAAAGTAATGATAAATCCACCACTTCTTAATCCAGAGTCTTAACAAACAATTGTTGTTTCTAAGTGAAAACTTTTTTTATTGATACCACTTTCGGTTTCAATAAGGTTTCATTAATCCTCCCCTGCGTGTTTCTTCTTCTTCTTTTTTCTTCTTCTTTTTCTTCTTCTTCTTCTTCTTCTCCTTCTCTTTATCCTCCTTTTTCCCCCTCTTTCTTCTCTGCTGCTCATCCTCCTTCCTCTCCTTCTCCTCTTCCTATACGCATTCTCGTCTTTCTTCTTCTTTTCCTCCGTCTCCTCCAAATGCTCTTGGTGGCAAATTCTGATCTTTAGATACTGCACAGGGTCATAATTATCTATAAAGATCATCTACAAACAGGATTAAGTTTTACAGACTTATACATTCATGGACCATCTACCAAAGACTTCGCAATGAACACGTGATCCACTACGTTGACGTATCTTCTTTGGCACTAGTCGGCTGGCCTCCGATCAAACGATCATGTTCGCTCATCCTTCCAATGTCAATATTTTCTGTACATACTTCAGATTACAGCCGTTGACAAGCGGGTGGATTGAGTTTCATTGCCATGTATCGGTGTGTTGTTGACCGGCGAGCTGATATGAAGAGCTTAATTCCAAAAGGAGCTAAATCCACTTTTGATGAAAATGGAGTTATTGATATCAGAACATTGTTCATTATAGTACCCGTCTTTGAACAAAATTATTTACTTAAATTTTTGGAGCAATTATGAAAAAAAATCAATTTCTAATATCACTTTTCCATAGACGCCTGTACGAAATCTGGTAAACAATGGCTTTTTTCTCCGAAGTTACAAACATGGATTTAGCTCCTTTTGGAATGAAACTCTTCATATTGAAATCATGACTATTTTAATCTCAACGTATCGCTCGACCAATTTGAATACGAGTAGGTCAGATGGCGGGCCTTATTATAGTTGGTACATTGTATTTTCGTTATATTCCTTTAAGGATGTCACATTTTGTATTCATTAATGTGTATGTTCAATTTAACAACAAAGTACAAATATAATCATAAACCATCTCCTTCATGGATAGAGTATCGTTTTCCCCTTTATATTATAGAACTGATATTACCTTTTGATCCTTGGCCACCCCTTACAAGTTATCTCCGTTTTCTCAACACCCACTTAGAAAAGCTCTCATTAAAATTACGCTTTTTTTCCATCTCTTTCTTTCTCACTCTGTCTCTAATAATAACGATACCATCAATCAAATGCATTAAACTTCCTTGTCTTGGACTTACAAGAAGCAATACGTGAACCTTCTCTCTCTCTCTCTCTCTCTCTCTTTCCACTTCCTTTCCTCATTATATTCTGACCCATTGTTAACGATCATTTCACCTTCTCGTCCTACTGTTACCGACTTTATTAGAACAGCATCTCTTTAACTGATATTGTTTCTGTTTCATCTCCCGGTGTGATTGTACTATTTTAAAGGCACACTGTCCTACTTGTAGCTACTTGCTCCCTCTATATAGAAAACTTCCCAAATCGGTGCCTGTTGGTCCCCCATGATCCTCTTTTTCTTATGTTAAATGAGAGCTGAGTTAATGAGATAGCCACCTGTCACAGTGACCTCGATGGCTCGCTGTGTGGTCTAATCCCTTCTAGCTGCAGTAGTGACGCCTACCTTTAAGTTCGGGTCAAATATTAGCAGTATCTGGGTTTCTATGGCTCTCCGCCGCCCCAATCAGTCTCCCTCCTCCGCCCTAGGGCAGTTAATAAGAGCAGATATCTTATCCGTTCAAACTGAATTATAAAAGGAAAACGTAAAATGTAGAGAGTAGGCGACATCAAAAGCGGGTAGAAGATAAGCAAAAACACCTATATTAACAGGTATATCTGATTTAAAGAAAGCCAAAGAGGGGGAGAGATGGAGAGAGAGATTAACGAGAATATTATTTGTGATGGAGAGGCACCATTAATGGAGGAAAAGTGAGGGGAAAAAATTTGGAAGGTGGAAAGGTCGAAAAGGATAAGTTGTCATTTTATGTTTAAACTATGACTTTAGATATTATGATAAACAAACTAAATAGATAAGACAAGGAAGTGAAAAAAAAGTATAAGGTTTGATGAATATTAATGATTACTTGAACGATAAGGTGCCAAGAAAAAAATTGTGAACTATGAAGTTCGAGTGAACAGAAAGAGAAAGAGATGGAGATAAGTGAGAAGGAAGAACAGATCTAAGATAATAGTGTCAAGGAGCGGAAAAACACCCGATGTTTTTTCATTACTGCCAACAGTTGCACTTTGCTAACCTCCCCGTTGCTATGGTTACCTCGTTGTTAAAGGCGCCTCATTAGGGCCCATATATACCGTTGTTAGGCATATCCTTATCAACTAACAGAAGAGATGTACTTGTCGTTTAATGTCGCAAGACATGCCCTCGGTGTTGGTAAGTGACAAAATACTAACGACCGGATCTATAATCTAAGCGCGTTTGTTATCACAATGAACTCTGCATTTTTGCAAGTGCACTTTTTTAAAGAATTGGTACGGTATTGTTGTTGTTGTTGTTAATCGTTACTATTTTCTCTTTGTATTGTATATGCGCTAAAATAGCAATTTCTTAATGTACTCTGACAACTTTAATATTCCTGAATTGCAATGTACACGCACGTAACAATTAAGTGAATCAGCTTTAACAGCTTCCCTTCATATAAAATATTAATGGGAAAGGGTGTATAGGGTTTGAATAATATCTGTAAAATGGCATGCGGAGAACCATGTTTTTTCTGAACAATATTAAAAATAAAACAGGTCAAAGTACGGGCAAAATATATATAACAAAGGAGGATATCAGTTATAATAACACGAAAGAACGAAGGGGTAATTGAAAAACCTGAAATCTTACTGGTCATCTTATTTGCACAAATAAACAGTTAATTGACAAACAATAATAGTATTTCAAATGTGTGTATCTATTATCCTGGCAAAGTTTCCCTCGTACACAAACCCGGAAATACTCTTCCACTCACATTACCCACATGTACCCATATACCCCCCCCCCCCCATTTTTTCTCCCTTTCTGCGATGGGCATGTATAACCTGCTATAAACAATCCATCCCATCTTCGTCATTAATAAATAATTAGTTGCACAGCGCCATAGCAATCATTTATATGACAGTGTCTGGGTTATGAATGATTTATTTAAGAGTGTATCAACCCATGTTATACTTTGGCAACAATATCGTTATTAATTAGGTAACTTGAAGTAGTCATGTGCGAGAGATTTAATAGAGACGTCACGCTTTACCACAATAACAGTCGAGGAAAGATATGAATCATAGCGTGTGGCGTATCTAAAAAACTATCTATGTGGCGTATCTATAAACAAAAACGCAGACGAGAGAATGAGACAGGGGAGAAAAGTAGGAAAAGTCACGATTTTTAGGGATAATGCACCCCCAGTACGAAGGGTATTATTAGAAAATGAGTTTTTGAGGGCTTCAGATGCGAATTTTTTCTTCTGGATCTCGTAATTTCGCGCCCCAAATACATTATAGCTTAGAAAATGTGTAATTCTCGTAGCTTTGAGCCTTCTTGCGCCTCCATATAATATACTGCAGTGTAAACTTGACATTTGGAAAGGTTAGGTAATTGAGAGTGGTTTTAACTTTCTTTTACCTTGCTAAATTATTTGATTGTATTCCTCCATAGAGTTCGTTAAATAATAGAAAGCCACTCATGTCCAAAATTCCCATCTCGACTGCTCTGTTACAGTCTTAGGCCTAAAAGGCGGGGAAGGGACCGGGGGCTACCCCCGAGAATTGTTAGAGTTCAGTTTTTCACCTCGCATTCTGGCAGCAACATGCCCGAATGTCCTCATATTTTGATAGCTAAATATCATTATACTCGGGCTGAATTTAAATTATATTTTTATTATATCTAAGTCGGTGAATTTTGATGATGAAAACACTTTTTTTTTTCTTTAAAGTGTCCATATTTTTTTGCTCGCACGCAAAATCTAAAAACTAGATTCTTGGCTGCGAGTGCCCCAAAATCCTCATATTCGGGCAGCCTGTATTTTATTACGACTAAATAATAAATGTTTCTTAATTATAGTCTTAGATTACTAACATTATATGATCAGCAATGTAGGACTTCCGAACAGCTGATGCAGATTCAATTTCATGGACACAATGCATGTCTGATAACTAAGAATATCAGGTAATAAATTATCATTTATGATAAATCAATGATTTATTTCATTATACACTATCTTCACTTACGCGCCATCATCTTGATCATTTCAGTAACAATTTTTTTAGTTGACCGTTTCTATGTGGCTAAATAGATTTATCACTTGAAATTATGTTAAATTGTCACCAACTTTACTTGATAATGACCAACGCCGTCTGTATGTCTATACGAAACCATTTTATTCATGAATGAATACCATCGAAATATTTATATCATCGAAGAGATAAAATAAATAAGACACATTAAAAATGAACACTGTTACGATAAATATGCATTTCAAGAACTGAAAAATTATCTACTTGAAAACATGATCTCACTTTTATATTTCGGACAATACCACCTTTAATCTTGGCTCATATAATCGCGTAAGGAAAGAACGTGATGATGACTTTCCAACATATTTTTTCTTCATATCTATTTTCTATTTTCCATGTATATGCACGTTCCAATTGTTGGTAATTTTATTAAATAAATTGAGCTTGATCTTAACTTATTCTGGAGTTTGGAGAAATTGTTCTTAAACCTACATGTTTCGTGTGGTATGTGGCCCATGAACATGATTATTTATTCAAAAATGTTTTTTTAAATTATATATACTTTTTTAACTTGAGTTTTTTTAAAGATGAGAAACTTAAATGGAAAAAAATAATGTTACTTTGAATCTCTCTCTCTCTCTCTCTTTCTTTCTTTCCCTCCCTCCCTCCCTCTCTCTCTCCTTTCATTTATGTATTTGCATTTAGTCCTTCTTGCTTTGTTTGCTTTACTCAGCATTTTAAGCTACTCTAAATATTATTCCGTACAATAACTTTCATCCAATCTATCTTTCGATAACCGCCCCATCCATCCGCCCATTAAAATGACTTGTGCACGTCTGTAATTGCAATGACGACCTTCGTCATTGCCTTGTTTTCGTTCACATTCTGCCCCATTAATATTCTCCTTTTCCTCCTTTTCCTCCTTATCGTCAGGAAATCGCATTCGTTTTGCACGTAGTGTTTGTGATTCCTAGTTAGGTGCTTTCCTCATGTCCTTTTCCTTTCAAATTTCATAGGCATAGTCTCTAACATCTCATCAAGGTCACTACATTCTTCGATTTTGGAAATCACTCATGCATGACCGTCCAGGCGCCATTTTGTCCGTTTCTGGTCCATTTTAAGGCCTTTATATCTTCCTTCCTATCTCCCCTATCCTTCATCCTACAAACTTCTAACAAATTCCTCTAGATAGTCTGAGAGATGTTCTTTCATCTGCGACATATGACTTGACCTTCAAAATGCCATCTTCATCCTTTTCCTCCTTTTCCTCCTTATCGTCAGGAAATCGCATTCGTTTTGCACGTAGTGTTTGTGATTCCTAGTTAGGTGCTTTCCTCATGTCCTTTTCCTTTCAAATTTCATAGGCATAGTCTCTAACATCTCATCAAGGTCACTACATTCTTCGATTTTGGAAATCACTCATGCATGACCGTCCAGGCGCCATTTTGTCCGTTTCTGGTCCATTTTAAGGCCTTTATATCTTCCTTCCTATCTCCCCTATCCTTCATCCTACAAACTTCTAACAAATTCCTCTAGATAGTCTGAGAGATGTTCTTTCATCTGCGACATATGACTTGACCTTCAAAATGCCATCTTCATACTCGAAATTCAAATCTAAAACCGACTCCGTCAAAAATCTCTCAAGTTCTTGAAAAATGGACCCCTAAATAATCTAAAACTGCCATAACTTTCTCATATAAATTCCGTTTTGTATTTAAATCTCACAGTATCTTTATCTCATAATTGCACATAGCCATGCCAAATTTCACGCTCCAATGGCTTTGCACAACATAAATAGCGCCCTCTAAAGTTCTGGGAATTGGCTTTCTCTCTGTGGCCGTATCTCCATAATGGCTTGGCAAACCCGTACCCTTTTTTGGATTTAGATACTTGAGGATATGCCCTTTCCAGCCATATACAAAATTATATACCCTATCACTGACCAAATTTGAGAAAATTGCCCTCCAAATTCGCCATTTTCACGAAAATTCCGAAATAACTTCAACTTGCTCTAAAATGGCGATCTTTAAACCTAACTCGATGAAACTTTGCAGACACATGTATCCATATACGTGTCAACTGTCTGCTAAGTTTGGTAAATTTTAATAACGTCAGCGCAAAGTTATCGCCAAAAATGATGAATTTGCTATGCATTACGTAATAGCGCCTTTAATGCGTGCAGTACATTGCGTGCAGATGACAATAGTGTCAAACTGACCGCAATGAAGTGCCCTTTCGAATGATACCAAGTATGGTATATGTTTTCACAGAAAATTGTGAGTAAATCGCATTTGAACAAGGGTCACTATACGAATTCCGCCCGATTATAACACTTATCGGCCATGACGTCATTTCTTTCAGACTACTTTTCGCCCCCTAAACATCCTTTTTTTTCCTTGAAAATTTGCAATGACATTCCGAGATGCAATACGCAGGGCACCTCGTGACCGGATTTTTGGAATTAGTCAAGGGGGCCATTTAAGACGCCATTTTGTCCTTTAAATCTATTTTACATCACATGTTTCGATTGGATTATCATAGAAATAAAGAGAGTAGTTTACAATAACAACCATGACATTTTCTTTCCAATGATACCATATACGGCCCATAAAGAGACATAAAGAGAGAGAGAAAAAACAATTTAACTCCGGTCATAATACAGATCCTGTACGTTTTCCGCCCATGCATTACACGCATTGTCTATGGGGCAAATCGGGTTCACGCTTTTGACCCCTAGAACGATCTTGATTGCAATGACGAACATGCAACTAATCCCATTTGTTTTTGCACGCAGTGCTTGCGAGCCCTTTCTAGTTAATTTATTGTTTTTATTTCAGTTTCACATTCAAGTCAATATAGTACAAATCCTATAAAAGCCAATCATTAAAGGAATCTGTTTTATTCACATGACCGCTCTTCACCTCGAGTGAGTTAATGAACACCGATCATGATTAACATGCCAATAATTATTAAATTATTAGAAGTGGCCTGAAGCCAAGAGGCGTTGCCTTGACTCAATGATTCATTACTTTGTAAACAAAGATGTTTCAAGTGATATTTCTTAATTGTCAGAAGCAGCGTCTACATGGCGATCATTCCACTTAGAAATCTAATTATATCTTGTGGTAAGCCTGGTAAGTAAACGTTATGTGTATCACTGAGGGTGTGATAAGTTCAGGGATGAACATGAGTGATGTGTAAGCATCCGACACCCTGGCCGTATGGTGATGGTTACGTAATAACTAGGTTGGAGTGAGATGGGAAAAGGAAATGGATATAAATATGATCTACTAAGATGTGGGTTACCTGAAAGTAGGTTAGGTCATGGTTCACCAGAGTTTAGGTTAGAGATGTTGATGATTGTGCACTGCCAGTGTTATTGGGGATCCACGTATAAACGATAAATAAATAAATAGATAATTAAAAACGGTGCTTAAAATTAAAGCGCTTACCACCAGAGTGGGAGCAAAGTTGAGGGGGTGTTTCGGAGAGCGAAAGAAAAAATGAAGAGAGATTAATGTGGATTAAAGAGCAATTACAATGGTATTAGAAATGAGAATAAGTGATCTAGAAATGCTGAAGACAGTTTTATCACTGGAAAGAAAAGAAACCAGAATCATAGGAAAGATATTGTAGAGTTGTGAAATAGGTAGAGATATACTCGCTCTCATATGCCAATGATTGTAAAATCCACGAATGACCGAACTTCCGAAGATATTTAATCCTGAAACAGGAAGGATAAATTGAGCAATCAAGAAGAAAAAAATGGCATAATCGACGCAACGATGTCAAAAGCTTTTTTTTATCTTACAGAGTCAACAAGATCAGTAGTTGAAGACTTTGCAAGTAGTTTCTGGTGAAATGATAAAGCGATGATATTGTGTGAGCAAACATACATGTTATGATAAAGCTTTATCAAGCCAAGGGATTAACCTAGTTTTTTAAAAGTTTATTTTAAAGATGGCCTAGATGATAAAACCTCTATTTATATAATAAAATACATAAACACTCTATTATATGACTGAAATAAATGTTAAAACTATAAGAATACTGTACAACATTCGATGCATCCCCAAACATAAAATCTTGGTCTCAAATTGTAACAAATTTGGTAAGGTGGATTGCAGCAGGAGAAACTGAAAGCAACCGACTCTGAACAACATGGGTACAGTGTAGGTCCACCTGTCAATGTATAGGGAAGGGGTGGAAGGGGGGGGGGGGGGAGAAGTACTGGTATTACGGAGCGGCACCGTGTGATAAAATGGGAGTTAAATCGGTCATGGTTCGAGTGGAGGGTGAAGAGGGTTCGTATCGTCTCTTCTACTTTTGCTTCTTCCCCGGGCTTCTTCTTCTTCTTCTTTTCCCCCTTCTTTATCTTCTTCTTCTCTCGTTTTGTCAGTTTGTCTCCCCTCTCTCCCCTTCTCCTTCTCTTTCCCCATTATATCATCTGACTGGGAGAACATGGCCCCCATCCACCCGTTTCACCGCAGCTATGCCAATGTTCAGTACTTGCTTCCTGAAAAGGTGCAATAACTTCAACATTTTTTCAATCGCAAGTAGAGTATTTAACAACAAAAAAGCAATGATAAACATATGTTGAGGGTATAATAAAAACCTTGAAGTTTGCCTGTACTTTTTTTTGAAAGTTGCTTTATTTTTCTCTGAGCATACATGAATAACTGTGTTGCATATTGGCGGTCTGGTTTCATGTCTTGGCAATCGCCAGAGTGATCTAGTTCTGGCTTCTCAGTGATCTACATTCTCCCCATTAATCAAAACTTATAAGAAATTGTCTCGATAGCAACAGTATTTCTTCCGAGATTGAACTGCTTCTGAATTCGACGTTATCATTTCGGTTCATTAATCAAGCTAAATACAAAGAAGAATTCGCCTTTATACGCTTTGAAATATGATCGTACTTTAATTTACCTCATGAAATATATTTATTTTCATTCCGTTGCTTCTCCATCGCTTTGAAGCATATATCTCTTGACGTAGAGAAAAGGGAAAGATATGACATGACATACTTCATTTGTGACACTGTTTAATTTTGTATCCTGTTTCTTCTTCTTATTATTATTATGCACAGGCATTATATAGCCCTTCATTTGAATCCTGTGTTTTAAGTTAAAGGTAAAAACCAGTAATGGTCATGCGATTGCATTGTGAAAGAAACGTTGTGGAATCGATCAGAAAAGGTTGGATCATCTAGCATCTAGCATCTGCAAGGTTCTGGAATCATCAAAATGATAAGAAATTTGGCCCATTCTTCGTAAAGTTAGAAGCACTATACACAGAAAGATGTATATTGGACTACCCTATATCTCTCACAGTCCATGAGAGAAACAAATTTACCAAATATATGAAATTAGTAGGCGGTTTCCCGGCAATTTTGTTATCATCATGTATTAGTCAAAACATATTCTTTCACATGATTGGTAATGAGAGCTTCCATTTCATTTTTTGAAATTGGGGCGTTACCAATACTGGTCTTTACCTTTAATAGCGCCCTTCAGTTTAACGGAGTTTGCATTTAAATTAATGTGTACATTCATGTAAAGACGACGGTATTAAAAACGATTTAAAAAAAATGTAAACTGGCATCGATAGATGATGTCCAATTGCCAAGGAGAGGTGATGCATCTAAATATAACTTTAAAAAATATGTATGATGTACTTTCCTTTGTTTGATACTATGTGCGGATAAAGAGAAATGGGAGGAGATTAAAAATGATTTCCTGTAAAGCCGAAAGCAAAATGAAGCACATGGTCATACCTTGGGCAGAAATGGACAGTGGGTATTTGCTTGACCTAAATTCATATCGATTAAAATGCTTTTAGTAAACACCAGCTGGTAATGTTGTGATCTAGACATGCTAAAAATTAACTTTTTATCGCATAGCGAAAAATAAACAAGGTGTAAATAACTGAATCGATGTCTTACTCATTTGTCTAATTTGTAATTACAAATATATTATTTTCCTCTATGTATTTACCCATATGGCTTTAGCAATCTAATCTTCATGTTGTCCACGCGTGGCGCCGTCGTGACGATATCACGTGATCAAATAAGCTGAATGCTCCATTCCCACCCCAGCGTAAAGAATGGGCATGAAAAACGACATCTTGCTTCTCTTTATCATGTTAATGGTGATATTTTCAAAATTCACTCTTTATCTGTTGTAATTCTTCTTTATAATTTATGTAGCTTTTGGAACATTGATCATAGTGCGATATTATGGATTTGATTTTTTTTTTTTGTATTTCTTGTTTATTGATGATCTTTTTGTTTTAAATGGGAACTCTGTGATTTGAAGCATGTATGCATGCACCGTGTAAAGGAAGTTAATATGGACAAAATAACATTGCTCAAGTTCCATGTTGTGAATCGAACCCATGATCTTTTATGTTCTGTTGTATAACTACGGTATATACTACAACACTGTAGGTCGACTACCCACTATACATGTGTTCTGTTGTATATACTTCAACACTGTAGGTCGACTACCCACTATACATGTGTTCTGTTGTATATACTTCAACACTGTAGGTCGACTACCCACTATACCTGTATTCTGTTGTATATACTTCAACACTGTAGGTCGACTACCCACTATACATGTGCCCACGTCATGCTGATTGTTTGATATTATGTCGATTTCGTCCTGGCTTTGACATCTAATTTTCCCTTTCCCTGGTTCATTAAAAAAACAGTGGTCTTGTAACTGGAAGGTCCCAGTCTCGACACCAAGTCGATGCACTATAGTGCCCTTTGCATTAATCATCGATCTTCAGTTACCAAGTCCCTCGTATAGAACACCTCCCCTCCCCACCCCCTGCTTGCTAACCATCACGCATAATCACGCTTCATGCAGTAACAGTCAGATAAAATCAATCATCAATTTATTAATATCAATTATTTTTCAACCTCTTTGTTCCATTAGTTTCCGGTTACATTGTGCGATTTTGGCTCTATGTTCATTCTCCGATGATAGCAAGACGAGAAGCTTATGTCTTTATCCATTGCTATTCCTAAATCACCATTAAGAAAGAACAGACAACAAACAGTTGATAAACTTGATACTTGATGTTGCGAAATCCCGGAAATCACCACTGATGTCCCCAGGCAATTGTTACATTTATAGCTTTATTAATGTTTTCATTTTCTCTTCTGGTTCTCTTCGGCTGAATCTGTGTGGGCGATGATTGATGTGACTACACAAAGATCACAACCGTTTATACGATTGAGAGAAGACTCTCTCTGAGAGTCAAAAGTTCAATGTGTTTGATATTAAAGGATTATTAGGTCAGCAGGGGTGATGAAATAAAAATTGTATGCGTCATTTTTTGCCAGAGATTGCGAGCATGATGACGGTTGAAGGTTTGCAAGACCGATTTGTAATAGGCCGAAGTTCGAACACTAATGTCCTGGTCTCGACAACTTGACTCTGGACTGGTCCCGTGTTTATGTTGAATGAATAAATATTTTCTTCATTGTACATCTTCAACCCAAAATCGGTGATTCCTTGATATTTTCTACAAACAACAAAACAACACAAACAAACAATTTGATCTTTGATTCACCGTTTTTTTGTTATTGCCTGACTGCTAATAAAGAAGAATTGAGGATTATCGACTTGATTTTGAACCGGGAACCTCCCCGATTAGGAGACTTCTGCTCCACCACTTAGCCATCACTGTAAATGAAGTGGGGATTATAGCCGAGGGACAGAGTTAAGACCCAGTATTGACCAAAACTCAATTTCAAACGTCATAACTAACAAAATATCATTATTTGTTTGTATAGCTTTATCATTATGTTTCTGCTACAATAAATTTCTACCTTTAAAGATGAAGGTGAGTTCTGGTCATCCGTTGATATTATGATAGAAACTATCTGGAATAAATTGGAAGTGTTGTTATATGGTACATAAGGAAAGATGTATACTAAGATGTTTAGGAATAATAAAAACGAATAGAAATTTACTTAGTCTTACTGAAGATCACACACACTGAACAGGACTACTCACAAAATTATTGTTTGTGCCAAGATTTGTAGTTATTTCTCATCATATTTCAAACAAGAGGGCAATTTTGAAAGATCGATCCGTTTTGGTGCTACATTTATTATTATGGTATACTTTCACACTAACATAACCTGAATGAAAAGACTCACAGACTCTTTCTCATCTTTACTAAAACTGAACTTTCTCTTTAGGACACACAAGTGTCGAGATTGGACTAAGGATGTAGTACTACTTTCAAAGGCGGATCCAGTGTGTTCAGAAAGGGGCTCCCGAAACCTTTAAATACCGCAAAAGACCATTGTTTATGTGTAGCGTAATAATTTGGTTTAGAAAGGGGGCGGCCCTTGTTATCGAAATGTTTCCTGGATCCTGTCAAGGGTGGTAAACATCGGAAGTACGAGGCACTTCCTTATCACGATTTGACGGTCCATGCTTGTAACGTCTTGAAATGTAACTATTAACTATTGTCATGATTATTTTCCCACCGCCCACCCCCGCCCTTGAATTTGCCACTGCCCTTGCCTCCCTCCGAACTTCCATCCCTTTTAATTTCTTGCCCCTTCGTCTTCCTCTGTCACCAAGTAACTCAGTGCAAAAACATTTTGGGCGGTCACAACAAGATGAACCACAGAAATTTAAAAGTGAGTCATCGGCAAGCGCAAACAGACGATTAGAAATTTGATACTGTTAGTTTGGCGCGCTTTTGAGGAGCCCTTCCACACATGAATGGCGATATTGATTTGCGGTTTGAACTAAAGCTGTCATATAAAAAGCACTGCCATGGGCCAATGTGTACGGGTTTGTTAAGATAATGAGAGACAATGGACATCTCACTGTCATCCTCCCGAATGAATAACAAGAAAGAAAAGAGAGATGTATTTGGGGATAAGGTTTTTTAAAAGCCGGAAGTGTTGTTAGCAACCTCCGCTGTTGATATATTTATATCATCCAAAAGGCTGTGATTTGAGACGTGACAAGTGTTGCTGCCGCAGGATCAAAATAACTCAACGTTGAAACGGATGTTCATTTTCTGGTGACGAATGTCTTTATTTGACTTAACGATTGTCAAAACAAAGTAACAGTGATGAACAGTGCCGTGAAAACTGTGAACATAAAAAGTATAAAATAGCACAGAATAATAAATACCGTGCGAATGATACAAAGATATGTACACAAGTAAATATACAGATTACTTGTCAATTTAAAGAGTTGATAAACCAGATAGATGTTCTTAACGAGAGTTGTTCATACAGATATGATTTGTCAGAATGAGTATAAAAAGGGTTCATGATAAAACATTTATGATATGAGCTACAAGTCTCTTACGAGAAATTTGATAAACATGCATTAAGAGCATACTAGTTAAGACTATGAATATAAAAGCAAGTTTTATATGCTACTGATTTACAGAGAATTCTTATTCATGAATAATTACTCAAACATGAAATATTCAAATGGCTTTCCATAATTTAGCGTTAGATGTAAACAATCTCACGTGTGTGGAAAACTAGCTCACTGAACGCTACTAATCACAACATGAAAAAACACTTATAATGTATCAAAATTACAAACTGATAGATCATGTAAGTAATATGAAATTGTTCTAAATACATTTCTGCCATAACATACCTCGTTGGCAGGACTTTTCCATCCTTGGGCAGCAAAATATACTTTGAAACTTTGGCGTTTCTTGAAGACCCCACAAAACACGTATTGCTTGGGCCAGGTCGTAATTCAGAAAAGCCAAGGGTCAACGCGTTCACCGAACTTATCGGCACACGGATATCAAATAATTAGTCCAACTGGAATTTTACTTAAAACGACCAACGATTTAGTTTTGACAGAATTTACCAATGTTATTCGCATTTCAATGAACATTACTTTACATTTCAGTACATAATTAATGATAATAACTTATTTCTTATGCTTGAATGTATGGAACTATTTTCTCGTGCGTACTAAAAATGTGTTTGTAGGCCTTTTATTGACATTGACCCGCGCTAGGCATGCGCTGTAAATCTTTCTTAAGTAACAAAGAGAAATTACTTAAAGGGCGATGCACATGTAAAATAGGTGGTGCTATGAACAAAAATTAAAAATACTAATGACAAATTCTGGCGGCAGCCACACTCCCACCCAAATCATCTAACTGATTTTTCAAACAACAAAACTATCTATTTGAAACAAAACAAGGAATTGACCGACTTGCAAAATTTATAAATACAAATGGTCTTCCCCAAATTGAGAAAATATTTCTTAGAATGTCAGGGCAGGATGAAAGTCCAGGTTAGTCAAAGCCATTTGTCTGGGTAAAAGTGAATGTCAGCTATTAAAGTCAAGCTTAGTCTTCAATCGCCTTGTCGGTGCTGCGGATCAGAGATGAGACAATGCTTCTGCAACCGATGATCCAGTATCCACTTGATCTGATTGCGTTGATGGTCATATTTCTACCTTGGTGAGAAATCTTCGCATGCGGATAGTGAAGTGCGACAAGCATGGAAAGTCTACTACCCTTCGGAAGGATAATAGGGTGCTTAACTCCATACACCATTTCAGACCTCTTCATGCGTCCTCCCACCCGTAGGAGGTCTTGTTTGTCAAGAAATGGATCTAATTGACTCAGGCGGCTAGATTTTGACACAGCATGTTTGTCAGATTTGATTTGCTGTCTTTCATCACAGAAGGCTTCTTTCTGGACAGCATGCAGGAGATTTCTCTCAGCGACTCTTTTGATCTCAACATCATCTATGTCATGTCCCTTGCGCCTGTAACAACACCTCACTAGTACAGCTACCGCTCTAATAGCGCTGTCCAACATGGCGAAGCGGTTCAACCTATCTTCAAATGACGTAAAGGTTGAAATCTTGGTCTTTGACATTACTGTATGTACTGTCGAAGACTTCACTTTAACGTCGTCAGGAGAAACCTCTAGTGTGACATCTTGCTTAGCAACTTCACTTTCCCAAAGGAAGTCTGGTCCTCCTAACCAGTTTGACGAAAGAAGTTCCTCTGTTGTCAGTCCACGTGATGCGTAGTCAGCTGGATTATCACCGCTAGTAACATAATTCCACTGACTACAACTTGTGGTTCTCAGAATACAATCCACTCTGTTCGCAACGAACATGTGGAAGCGCTTAGACTGGTTGTACAGGTAACCCAGAACAACCTTGGAGTCGGTCCAGAAGATATTCTTGACTGAGCTGTAGTCTAGCTCCTTATTCAGTATTTTTGCAACCTTGGCCGATAAGGTTGCTGCCTGAAGCTCCAGTCTGGGGACGGTAGACTGCTTGAGCGGTGCTACTCTCGCCTTTGCCATGGCAAGAGAGCAGTGGACTTGTCCCCTTTGATTTCGTAATCTGACATATGAACATTGTCCATATCCAGATAATGAGGCATCTGAGAAGTGGTGCAATTCCACTTCCTCAGCCTCTCCGAAATCTTTGGGCTGGAAGCAGCGAGGAATCTTTGCAGTTTCTAGCTTCAGGATCTCCTGTCTCCATATTTCCCATCTTGTCCGAAGATAGTCAGGAACGGGATGATCCCAATCCATCTTTTGTTTGCACATTTCCTGCAGAATCATTCTGCCAGCAAGGACAACTGGTGCAATGAGACCAAGGGGATCATATACAGACGCAACTGTAGCTAGAATACCTCGTCGAGTGAGGGGTTGATCCTTCAGAGTAAGTCGGAAGCAGAACTCATCAGAACTGACGCACCACTGAAGCCCAAGAGCTCTTTCGATTGGTGAGGTTTGTTCACCTAGCTGAACACTTGCATTCGTGACAGTGGCACGTTCCGATTTTGGAATGGTGCTGGTTACGTCCTTGCTATTGCACACAAATTTGTGCAGACGTAGATTGCCTTTAGCACACATTTGAGTTGCATCCTTGATTAGCACAGCTGCTTCCTGTTCAGAAGACATGCTTTTTAGGCCATCATTGACATAAAAGTTCCTCTTGAGGAAGTTGGCTGCACGGTCACCGAGTTTCTTGTGGTCCTCCGCAATCTGTTTTAAGCCAAAGTTGGCACAGCCCGGAGATGAGGTTGCCCCAAAGAGGTGGACCTTCATCCTATGATCTACTGGGGTCTTGGAGAGATCCCCATCCTCCCACCACAAGAAACGCAGATAGTTTTGATGTGGATCTGCAACCTTAAACTGGTGGTACATCTTCTCCACATCGCACATGAATGCCACAGGACCTTGGCGAAATCTCAACAGGACACCGATGAGAGGATTAATCAAGTCAGGGCCTTGCAGGAGATGGTCATTGAGGCTTGTCCCAAGATACCTGGCGCTACAATCGAATACAACCCTGACCTTGCCAGGCTTCTTAGGGTGATATACCCCATGGTGAGGAATATACCACAAGCCTTTGTCACTACTATCACCGACCATCTCTGCATCACCGCGTGCCAAGATCTCCTTCATGAATACCTTGTAGTGACTGTGATATTCAGGTTTCTTCAGGAACTGTTTCTTGAGACCTGCTAATCGACCCAAAGCAGCCTGTCGATTGTTCGGAAGAGATGGCGGTCCTTTCTTGAATGGAAGAGGCATCTCATAGAACCCATCCTCTCTCTGGCGTAAACCTTCGGTGACAACTTGAATGAATTTTTTGTCATTTTGTGACATTGCATCAGCTTGTTCAGCTTCTTGGAAGTCCCTTTCCATGAGCTGAAGGAAATCCGATGCAGTCGCTTCCTTTAAGGGAGACTGGTAAGCGAATGTCACCTTCTTGATATCGATCGGGGCCTCTACCTTCATGCTGACTGTCCTGTATGTGTGGCCAAACGAATCGAAGCTGTTGGACAAGTCAGACTGACCTCCAACAATACTCCAACCAAGGTCTGTTTGGACAGCATACGGCTCACCATTTTGGCCTCGGACTGACGTCAGAGGAGCAAGGGCCTGTGCACAATTGTAGCCAATCAGAAGACCGACAGGACAGTCTTGTTTTGGCGCTATCATATCCTGCACACACACGAGATGAGGCCACTTGGAGGCAGTTTCTGGAGTCGGGATATGACTGTCGTCCAGAGGGATAGACTGCCTAGTAAATGTGGAGGGTAGACGAATTTTCTCCGAGGAATAAAAACCTCTGACACGAAGATTGTCATACTTGAAGGTTGAGATCGATATCTCATCTGTCAAAGTTGTCAACGACAATGTGGCAGGCTGGGATTGTACATCCAGGTCTTGGCCGACATCTTCGGAAAGGAAGGTGGTGTTTGACATGGAGTCTAGTAGTGCATACACTAGAACCTCCTTGTCAGGCCTCTCTGTACTAGAAAGGTACACAGGCACAATCATTGATGTAAGGTCACTACGTTCATCGCCTTGTACTTTGTGCGTTACAGCTTGAGGATTTGAGGTCGATGCGGTTTGAGCTTCCTTCGGTTGGCTTGATGCCAAGTTGGCCTTGTTCGAATCTCTTTGGTCCTCATGAAGGCAGCTTGGATGCCTTTTACTGCACTTCTTGCAGACCAGTCTGCTTTGGCAATATTTAGACATATGGCCTTTTTCAAGACAGCCATAGCAAAGTCTTTCATTTTTGATGAAATCCTTTCTCTGGGACATGTCTTTCCGAAGGAATTCCCGACAGTCATTCAGGGAATGATTTTGTCTCTTGCACAACAGACATTGCTTCTGTGAAGTTGAGCCAGACGTAGAGAGGGTTACCCGTTTTGAGACTGCGGTTTCCTGTTTTCTCTCTCTAGTCTTGCCAACATCCACAGTGAGTAGAGGATCATTAGCAATGTCTGCTTCGTTCCCAATGAAAGAAACGAAGTCAGCAAACCTAGGATAACAAAGTCGCTCCCTTTTTGTCTGTGCCACCGAGCGATTCCATCTATGGACGATATGATCTGGTAGTCGAGCAACCATTCGGTTGATCTCTCGTATATCATCCAGAATGTTGAGATCGACAATCTCAGCCTTGGCTACCAGACACTGTTGAAGGAAGTCTGCAAACCGCTGCAGCCCATTGTGATCCTTGCTGGTTATCTTGGGCCACACATCCAACTTTGTCCGAAAGGCTTCAGCAATAGCAAATGGATTGCCAAACCTCTTTTGAAGGGTGCTCTTTGCTTGCTCAAATGCATTTTCTGACCTCAGGAGAAAGTAGCCACTGACTGCCTCCTTTGCTGGACCACCAAGATACCTTCGAAGGTAGTGAATTTTTTCACCAGGAGGGATGCCTCTTCGCTCTACCAGAGTAGTGAAAGCCGACACCCAATCTGGATATTGGAGTGGGTCTCCAGTGAATATTGGCGGCTCCGGAACGGGTAGACGACTCTGAGCCAAGGCATCAGCGAGATCTAAAACTGGTGATCTTGGCTGGAACATCGGAGCTTGGGGATCAAGCACTACTTGCGCTTGCTGTGACACGATGGAGGCTGGTTCATCAATCAATTTGCTTTCTAACTTGGGAGATGCCCTTGGGATCACATCAGTTGGATTTGGCTGATCTTCGATCTTTTTGACAACAGTTTTACCTCTACGCGAGGATGAAGAAGAGACTGTGCTGGTTCCATCTTCTTCATCGTAGACTCTCATAATTGCTTCTTGTGCCTTGAGCTTGCCTTGTAGTCTTTCCTCTTCTAGTTGTCTTTTCAGCTCGGACATTTTGAAAACTACTTGCTTCCTCCTCATTTCTTCCTCAAGTTCCATTCTTTCGAGCTCCTTTTCCCGTTCATTTTGAAGCTTCTGGGCTGTAAGCTCTTCTTGTAATGCAGCGGCTTCTGCTGCGACTGCAACTCGTCGTGACGATCTGGAAGATGTCCTCGAGAGTCGTGATTGTGTTGAGTGCGCCAACCGAATTGATGGTTGTCTAGAAGAAGACATGTTGGATACCTTATCAATATCCGATAAGATATTACGAACAGAAATAGAAGATTCATCCATTGCCTCAATAACCTCATCATCAATGGAGTCTTCATTGAGCCTTTTTAGCTCAACAAATATCTCCTTCAAAGAATTGAGCCTAGCAGTAATGTCAAGCTTATTCACTGCTAAGCTATCACCATCAATGTTTTGAGACAATAAGCTATTTCGAGTAGATTGTATGATCGAATGCAAATCTATATGTTCAACAAAAAACTTACCTTGAAGGTCGTCTTCTTTATTCTGCAATGCTTTCTCTGTCAATTTGACAGGACGAGTGGAGCGGCGAAGTGTTTCAGGAGGTAAGTTAGTCGAGTCAGTAGTCAAGTTATTTTCAGTTGGTTGTTGCCCTTCCATATTGAACGATATATTTTTGAGGTAAATAAACCAACGAGAAAATCAGTATTTGAGATCAAATTTAAATAATCTTGACCGAAATTTGAAGTTTGAATTTGAATCAAAGTTTGGAAGTGAAATAGAAATGGGCGTGTGGGAGTGGGCTGGTAACAGCAAATGGCAGTAGCTGATAACAAATAGCAAAGATAACTGCTTTAACCCAAATCTCAATTCGGGCACGATAAAAACACAGCGCTACGCAGGACATACAATTCGATACATTCAAGCTTTGAAATAATAAAAATATCAAACGTAGCATAGAATTAATGATATTATCATGAATCCAAATCAATTCCAATATCAACAAGGTAACCCGATTTCTAATCAATTTCAAATTATTATGACCTTTTGTTCCCTTGTTCTTAAAGGAAAACACTATCGGTAATCAGTTTCTTTTTAGTTTAGAAATTTTTTCAATCTTAATAAGAAAATATCCTTTCAAATGAACTTGATCATGTTATTTTGTCTCAAAATCATCTATAAGTGCACACACAAGGTTATTCTTGATGAGATGTTACATACACATAACAAATTCTGTAAACTTATCTCCACTCGTTAGATAAGTATTTTAAGAAAATTATAATCTTAGCTGAAAATTTAAATCCCAAACATCATAAGGGAATCAAGTCTTATGTTGTTTTAAATTACGTTATCCAAACAAATCAGAATAAATAGCTGTTACAATTCTGGGATAAGAACCAAGACTCTGTTAGAGATCTTAAAGGTTTTAAATCTGAAATTCTCTCGAGAAGTTGATATGCAAGCCTAAATCAATCTTTAGCTTGTTTATTGCTTAAGTTTCCAAACGAGAAATTTCAATCGCATATAAATGTTCTAGTGTTCTTTCTTTGATTTCAATCTTCAATTATTTTGATGAAAATGAACCTGACATCCTTGAGCGATGATCAACCTCCAAGCCGTTTGATTGCCCGTGTCTTGCCGAGTTCCTCGTCAGCTTCCTTAGTGGCCAGGTGAGGACGAATGCAGTTCCAGACATCACATCAAATATTTGGCTTGAGTAGTTGATCCAATTATGGATTTCTCAGGTGTCATGTCCATCCGAGTTTTCACTGTTGCTGCCGCAGGATCAAAATAACTCAACGTTGAAACGGATGTTCATTTTCTGGTGACGAATGTCTTTATTTGACTTAACGATTGTCAAAACAAAGTAACAGTGATGAACAGTGCCGTGAAAACTGTGAACATAAAAAGTATAAAATAGCACAGAATAATAAATACCGTGCGAATGATACAAAGATATGTACACAAGTAAATATACAGATTACTTGTCAATTTAAAGAGTTGATAAACCAGATAGATGTTCTTAACGAGAGTTGTTCATACAGATATGATTTGTCAGAATGAGTATAAAAAGGGTTCATGATAAAACATTTATGATATGAGCTACAAGTCTCTTACGAGAAATTTGATAAACATGCATTAAGAGCATACTAGTTAAGACTATGAATATAAAAGCAAGTTTTATATGCTACTGATTTACAGAGAATTCTTATTCATGAATAATTACTCAAACATGAAATATTCAAATGGCTTTCCATAATTTAGCGTTAGATGTAAACAATCTCACGTGTGTGGAAAACTAGCTCACTGAACGCTACTAATCACAACATGAAAAAACACTTATAATGTATCAAAATTACAAACTGATAGATCATGTAAGTAATATGAAATTGTTCTAAATACATTTCTGCCATAACATACCTCGTTGGCAGGACTTTTCCATCCTTGGGCAGCAAAATATACTTTGAAACTTTGGCGTTTCTTGAAGACCCCACAAAACACGTATTGCTTGGGCCAGGTCGTAATTCAGAAAAGCCAAGGGTCAACGCGTTCACCGAACTTATCGGCACACGGATATCAAATAATTAGTCCAACTGGAATTTTACTTAAAACGACCAACGATTTAGTTTTGACAGAATTTACCAATGTTATTCGCATTTCAATGAACATTACTTTACATTTCAGTACATAATTAATGATAATAACTTATTTCTTATGCTTGAATGTATGGAACTATTTTCTCGTGCGTACTAAAAATGTGTTTGTAGGCCTTTTATTGACATTGACCCGCGCTAGGCATGCGCTGTAAATCTTTCTTAAGTAACAAAGAGAAATTACTTAAAGGGCGATGCACATGTAAAATAGGTGGTGCTATGAACAAAAATTAAAAATACTAATGACAAATTCTGGCGGCAGCCACAACAAGTCATGTCATCAATTTATCAGAGCGTTCAATAAGTAAAAGAATAATTATGAATTAACCTTGAATATGATCAATCATATCATGCATTATACTTTACAATGCCACAGGGAAAGGAAGTAAGAGACAGATACATTTACAACAAAAAGAAGAATCATTATTTATAGTTTCCCATTCAATATTTCCGCATGATAACGATCTCGGTTAGGCTTGTAATTGGTTTCGTAATGCGTCATTTGTTCCTTATAATCACTTGATAATTATCTTTCCATGCTTTAAGGAATAATGAGTAATTGCATATAGGACAAAAACTCTTCCGGTCTCTATTCCCACCCCCCCCCCCCTTCTCCCTCTCTGTTTTTCTATGTTTGGGGTCATTAGAAACCAAACAAAAACAAAAAACTAACTCAACAACATACAGTTCAATGACAAGCAGATTCATTCAATGGACAATGGGGGGGGGGGGGGGTGGTAAACATGAAAATGAAGGTCATTATTCGCGCCCCAACCTGTTGCAATCCAAGGCAAACTTTGTTGTGAAATTCAATGAAGCAACACAAATAGACGCATTACAACTATTACAAAATCGCCAAACCTCTTCAAATCGTTTTTTGTTGCAGCCTTGACTGGGACATCCTTTATTGCGATTGGATTGTAACAATCGATATTCAGACGCCGCAATTGTTAGACCCACAGTTTGCCTGTTTTTTTTTCTCCATTTTTCCTTCGTTGTTTTCTGTTTTGATTTCTTGTTTACTTTTGTGGCCCTTTTCCCCCCTTAAAAATCGATTGTTGTTCAAGCCACAACAAACGAGACATGAAAAGCTAATTTAAATGCGCTCACCGCACTTTCTGCTGCTTCCCTTGTGTCAAAAGTTGAACAGTTTGAGTTGATTTGTTATTAATCCTGCAGGATACAGGGATGCATTAGCTTTTTATTCTCCCTTTTATCAACCCCAAAACAATTTGTGACACTGTACTTGTCCACGTAGTTCGAGGGCCTAAATAGAAAAGGAATAATCATTAGACGCCATGTAACTGAACGATCATATCCATTATATTTGAACCAAATAGGAGTTTTACCGTAGGCTTTTGATATTTATTTAAACACTAATTGTTGTTCCTCCATTTTCTCTTACCAGCCCCACCATATCTCCTATTGTATACAAGTATATGTTTCTTCTTACCTCTTCCGCATCCCAGGATTTGGGCCCTTGAAATTCATAGCAAATGCCCATCAATGTTTTTAAGTTGAATAAACATTTTTGTCATTTATATTACACATTGGTGTATAATTTTGGGTGGGTGAGCGATGTGGGGTGTGTGTGTGTTGTGTGTGCGTTTGTATTATAGATTCCTTGAATAACATGTTACACTCTTTCATTTACGTTCTTGGATAATATTATGTTGTCGCATCATCTGTCTACCCCGCCCCACCCTTCCTCCCCCCCCCCCCACCCCCCTCTCTCTCTCTCTTGTAGGGCATGGAAGAATAGTTTAAGATTGTTTGACTGAAGGTTAATTGTGAAGCGTCAGATCATTCTATCGAGTAAGTTATTGCCTTCTCTTGTCAACCTTCACGCAAATTATCTCCCATGAATTATTCACGATCGGCAGGGTTTGCCATTGCTCTTTGAAGACGGTATAATGGCCTCTTTGAAACTCGGCTGCCATGGCAACGCAGATAAACACGCTCAGAGTTCTTCAACTTCAGCGACTTTTCTGGAAAATTCATTCTCGTTTGGCGGCCCACGACAACTTAAGTTGACACGAAAGGCGGCGCAGATGAAAAGGAGGATTCAGGCGATGTTAATTCGAATGTCCCACAATTTTGCGGTGAATTGCGGAGATGATGGTTTTTGTCAAAAGAATTACCATCCGGTTTTTCTCTCATCAGTTACTAGTACTAGTCGTCGTTGTCACGTGATGTTCTTAAAGGTATGTCCCATTTGCAGGCCAAAAAATGAAAAAGTTAAATTCCAACTGCATTTGAAAGATAATACTTATTTAGAACTTCCCTAAAAAAGGTGGGGCTTGAAAATGTCTTCAAGTGGGAAAATAATGACTATTAGTTGTCAAATCGACTTTAGGGCTATAGAGCCCAAAAGTAATAGTCTTGATTTTCAGACAATTGTACCGAATGGTCATACGTTTTATGCTGCGCAAAGATTCAATCAGTTTAATCTTGGCCATCACAAGAAGTGGGTTATTGATGTAGACAAAATGCTCATGTACCCTTCACAACTCTTTTCATGTATGTTATTACCAAAGAAGAAAAAAAGCCAGTCAGTCACTCAATAGTGTCTGACAGTGAAGTCTAGCAAGTAAACGGGTTTCCTTTTTGAATTTGAATTTGAATATGAGGGCACTGCTAACGTTTAAATTTCACAGATAGGACATACATGACATATTCATAATTCCTGCAAGTTCTACAGAATTTGAGGTTGGCTGCAAAAGGGACATAGTACCTTTAAAGCACCTTGTCCTCACTGTGCCCTCTTTTGTAGGAACAACAATTTTTCTTGTTGTTCATAGTGACAAAGAATACTAGCTTGGCCTGAGGTTTAAAATCTTGAGCAGTCGTTGTTTCGGTGCCGTCGTTCGTCTTTGTTAAAGAAATACTATGTCGTTGTTTGAAACGTCAAGGTTTCGCCCTGCGAATAGAGCTTAAGCCCACCCCCCCCCCCCCCCCATCACACCAAACTAGTTCTCATTACGTTCTGGAACTGTCCTAAAAAATCGTAAAACGGGTTGTGGTCGGGGTAGAATGTGTAAATAATGTCTTTTATACGATTCTAATTCGTTCATAAACAGTCCTCAATACGTCCATCTCGTCTGAACCCCGTCTTCAGTCAGTTCATATCAAGTTCAGATCGGGTAAATTTGCCATTTCCAGGCAGTCCAAGCCCGTCCGTAGTCAGTTTAAACCCGTTCTTGACTAGTTCTACCTCGTTCCCAATACGTCCAGACCCATTCTAACTAGTTCGCAACTTGTTCTAACTAGTTTGTAACCCGACCACCCCGTTCAGAGACAGTTCAACTCGTCCTCAGCTCGTTCTTAGTGCGTTCGAACGCGCTCCTAGTGCGTGTACAGTCCTGTCCGAGCTCGAGGGCGATCAAACCCAGCACGTTCTTGCCATTCCCGCTCAAGTTTCAAGCTGTGTAGATCAAGACATTCAACAGAATGAACAAGCAAACGTTACCGGTCGAGCTACTAACTGACCCGGCTGTACTGCTTATTGATGCTCGACCACGTCACGTTGTAACAAGGATCGTTTTAAAGCCCCACTGTCCTACTTGTAGCTACTTGCTCCCTATATATAGAAAACTTCCCTTATCGGTGCCTGTTGGTCCCCCATGATCCTCTATTTCTAATGTTATTTGAGAGCTGAGTTAATGAGATAGCCACCTATCAGTGACCTCGCTGTGTGGTCTAATCCCTCCTAGCCACACTAGTGTTGATAAGCTTTAAGTACGTAGTCATTTCGTTTAATTGCAGGACGGGGAAAAATTTAAACAGGCTCAAAGTTATTTCTAGAGCACCCTTCCCTGCCCATCCAAGCCAGTACGAGCCCGTCCATGAAGTTCTTAAACAGATCGTAAACAGTCACTCCGTTTGGCAACATTTTCCAGAACTAGTGAGAACTAGTTTGGTGTGATGGGGGATTTAGACGGGCTTTGGTTGAATCAGGACTATACTCGATGGTACTTAGTTTCAAAGAAGGACAAAATAAACTTTAAATTTTCAGCGAGATTAACTAATCTAGTCGGATATGCTGTGAGTAATAGGAGATTAAATGTCCACTGCTTCCACTGCTATTATACCGGGAGCGATACACCCCTGGAAAGCTTATGGAGGGCTCCGGTCTCGAAAACTTGGGGGGTAGTTCAAAGAAGTAGAAAGAGAAAAAAAAATAATGAAAATAACCCTCAAGAAAACATAATTTTTATGATTCGGTGAATAATCACTTTGACCTTGCACTGTACTCTATTTAAGAATAAGGTACATTGGTGAAATCGTTCTAATTAAGGAGGAGACAAAAAACACAGCGGGAGATAATTTCCTCTCTTTATTGAGGCAGACGAGGAAAACATAAAGAAAAGGGATTTCCCCTTCCCTTTTACTCTAGATCTCAATGTTGAAATAAAATATAATGCAATTATATTTGATCGACGACAAAGAGGTGATATAGAGGTGGAGGTATTATAAAGTCAGATATGATTGTATTTTTCGGTAGCCTAACAAGAGAATACAGTAACACACTAAGGGAGTATGTTCTCGTAACGGCAATTCTCTAAATCTTATAGTACATTGGTAGATAAAGAATCGAACAATGGCGGTGCTTTTTAAAAATCGAACACGACATAATCATTAGCTTTAAAATGCTGGTAGTGTGTTGAAGAGTGCAGGGGCTGAACAGGCTCTGTCCGGAGGCTCGGATCTGAAAGGAATAGTGGTGTGGATGGTTTCGATGTGCTTCTGTAGCCAACAAAGCGATTTCTTCCCTTGGGAGGGTGGAGGGGTGTGTAAGTTCGGGGGAACGTAACACTCAAGGCAGCACAATACTTGAGGAAGATCAAACTTGCCTTCTACTAACGAGCATTGACAAATTACATTTCTATTTGTGAGCGAACGCAGCACCCGAGCAAGAAAATTTGCGTTATTTGATTCTTCAAGATAAATTATAACACGAAATTATGATATATTTAGAATAATAATAACGATAATGATATTAACAATTCATAAATACAAAAACTAAAATAAATTCGGATTGGCTGTAAAGTAGATTTCAGTATAGGCATGCGTTGAAACGAAATGCCGTCTGTACTTTATACCGAATTGCAATCTGTCCACGAGAATGAGCATGCGATTTTCATGATTGCTTTTATCTGATTACCTTTCCCCCTAAAATCCGATTGCAACAGACATGCTCGAGATCTGTAGATCATGTGGTCTAACACCGGGGTCTTTCCGAGGTGTCACGTGACTTGGGCAGGTCTCTTAAATCCTTTACAAGGAGCATCAATTTGAAGAGTGATACTTTATACTGTCTAGACGTAAATTTATTAGCGACTAGCAGGAAGTATTAATATTCTCAAAGTGTGCCTGCAAAATAGTTTATGGGTTAAATGATATTCAAATGAAATATGGTAGAATATTAATTCGGGGGAGTATCGTTATCTATTTTCAGACTAATTCTGATTTCTAGCTTTGATCATAGAAGACCGGTACCTTCAATACATCGTTTTATGTATTCCCTTTTCCAAAAATGTATCAAGTAAATGTGCCTGCAAAATGCTCTATGAGTTGAATTTTTAATTATTCAAAAGCCATATGGTGGAATATTAATACGAGAAATAGAGTCATCGAATTTTCAAACTAATTCTTATTTCTAGCTTGGATCATAGTAGGCAGGTACCTTCATATATCATTTCATATATTCCCCTTTTCCAAAAATGTTTTCGACTTAAATGTGCCTGCAAAATGCTCTATGAGTTGAATGTTTTTTGAAAGACATATGATGGAATATTAATCTGGGAAGCATAGGTATAAAACATTCATTGTCTCCTGTGATAAAAAAAACAGAGTAAATGCAATACCTTATTTACATCAGGTAGACGACGACAGGCCGAAAAGTAAGATATAACGTACTCCGAATTGTGAAATTTAGTCGGTCATTGGTCGGTTTAGGAGTCACTTTGGCGATGTGATAGGTTACAAGGATGGGTATACTAAAGGGGTGACCTAGCTTCTCATAATCAAAATGAAACCAGTGGTCATGTTGGCACATAACTTGAACCCTAAATCGGTACCATAGTCTATTTGTAGTCTGCAGGCACAAACTCTACTTTGGCACTTTTGCTCATTCCATAAAGCCTTGAGTAGAGCCTCTGTTAGAGTCTCTCACTGAGCAGCTAAAGTACAGAACCCAATCAATATGCCTTCATCATAGTCTTACAGTGCAGACATTTTGACACACAACGACTGACCTGGGTTTCGCCTACAAACTAGTCTGCTTACGCAGGCTGATCGAGCAGCAACAGCAGCAGCAAATAGCATTAATGAAAAAAGATGACACTTTATTTAATTAGAATATCAGGACAGGGCGGCTGATGTCTGCTCTAGTTCTCGCGCCTAAATCTAGGCCAAGCAAGCAGACAATCAACAAAAAACTAGGTCATCATTATCATGGCCATATTGCGAGGACACATCCTAGATTATTATCTAGGAGACAGAATAGTTCGACATCACATGATAGATAAAGGAGGTCTAAGGCTTCACTTGCAAAAAGTTCACACCGACCACAAAATAAAGAAATACTAAAAAATGTTCACGGTCCACTAATTCTATATCATCTTTCAATCACCTCATCGTCGCAGTTTAGATTTATTCCCCTTTTTTATTTCTCGCTTTGACAGAACTTTATTTTACTTTAGATAAAACCATCATGATGATGTTGAGCGGCGCGGGAAGGAACGAGACAGAGGTGTGGTATTCGAGCGTTTCGAACACTTGAATGCAAATATGAAGGTCACGGCTTCGCATCCCCGCCCGGTTCTAAATGGTCCTTATTTCAAGAACGGTAAAAGCAACTGTCGATTAAAGTTTAGCCAATAGGTACCTGAATTAGGATGTATTCCTTTGTGATAAGTAACTCTATATAATTATGGCAGCAGCTTTTTCCCAGGGTGGTCATCTCCGGAAGCTCATATAGACCGTGCAATTCGTCACTAATGTTGATTGTTAATACTTTTTCGCCCACTGTGAATATGACATAGTTTATTGACACAATGAATAGAAGTGAGGTGATAAATTGTCATGCTCTAATTCATTTTCATAATAATGTCATAACCGTTTAATGATGTAAGCATGGGGCATGCAACGTGTGTACCGCATGCAGGCTATCAAAATTTTCTTTCAACTCATACCTTTGTAACGGACTGTAATGGACTTTTTAATAATCAATCTCCCTAGCTCTCATTTAGCCCCTCTTCAACATATGCAGAACACAGCAGCACGCCTCATCACACGAACAAGAAAACATGAACACATCACACCGATCATTCGTTCTCTACACTGGCTCCCCCTCCAACAACGTATCAAATTCAAGATTCTCATGCTTACATACAAGGCCTTTCACAAACTTGCTCCCTCATATCTCTCGACACTCATCACTCCTAAAACTCGTACTTCATCTATGCGTCTCCGATTATCATCCACAGCACATCTTCATCTGGCCCCAAGCCCTCGCACCCACACCCGCTATGGAAATCGTGCCTTTTCTGTCTGTGCCCCCCAACTTTGGAACAATCTTCCCCATGAAATACGCGAGTCCCCAACCTTAGAAACATTTAAGAGTAAACTTAAAGGTGCATTTCCATTCATATTGAATTAGGTATCGTTAGAAAGGTTATTTTCAGTTCTTCATTTTTGTTTTTAGGTTCATTGTCAATAAACATAAGGGGAAGGAGATATAATGGAATGAAGTTACGAGAATCAAGTTTGTCTGAGAGAATTTCGTCTACGATACCATTCGGAGGTTTGGGCGTGTGACGTCATTCCGTGGACTATTCACAACACGGTCACCGCGCGCATTCTATTCGCAATCAGATAGCACTGCAGGGTACATAATCAGAGTGAAAGTATATGTAATGTAATGTAATCATATTTTGTTTGTTAAATTATAAAGCGTTATGTAAATATTTACTATTATTATTGTATGATTGTTATTAGGAATTTGTTATTATAATTATGTATCATGTATTATATTGTTGTAATTTGTAGGTTAATATTACTTTAATTTTATTTTTTGTTAAGCGCTTAGAAACTTTGTATTAAGCGCTATATAAATGTAATTTATTATTATTATTGTTACTGCCGATGTATATTCATTAATTAATACAAGTAAAGTAGCTTAAAGAAACGATGTGGTTAAATTAATAGTTAGAACATCCTATGCTCTTAATTACAAAAATAAATCAGTGAAAAACATTTAGGAGGTTATAGCTCTGTCTCTTTTGAATCTTGTTTTGGATTAACACTTCACACGTGCAAAAGTGGTTTATTTCCGAACAGCCTTTTGCTGTTTCTCCTCACTTTCTGCTACCGTATATTGTGCTAGAATTATAGATTAAATTATGGATTTAATGATGAACAAGATAATGCAATCCCCTTTTCTATTTTTTGTTTTATCTATTTTCATAGATGGATCCAGGAGACCCAAAGGGGTCGCCCCCTGCCCCATAACAAATCTAGTCTGGCAAAAATAGTCAATCCTGACTGGTTGCCAACAAAATTAAATAACGACATATATTATGTGAATTTGTTTCCATACAATGATTAGGTGCTGATCGCTTTAGCCTTTTTACGAACTCTTGTAAGTATTTATCACGTATTTAAAAGTGTTGGGTCGAGACGTAAGTTTTCGTAGATTTCCTGTACGTTTTTTTTCTCATAAAGTCTCGGGTTAACTGGACCCGACACTTTGACAAAAAGAGAGGTGTATTTCACAAACGTTACATCTGACCCTTCGGGAATAAGGGTTTGGTTATTCACGAAAGATCGCGTAACCCGAAGACGCGAGGATCCGATGGAACGAATGAAGCCTTCAATCGCAGTACTGATCAATAGTGTGAAAACCCCTTTTTCGCTGATCTATTTTGTACTAAATAAGAATTACATTAACATTATTTCTAAAAACTGAAATTAAATTGTAAGAGATAATGTTTGAGATATATAGAAATTAATATTACTGTGAGATTTATAACTAGATGAAATGCATTCCCAAATTTTGCATTTTGATATCTTAATCTGAATACTAGAAACAAATAGTAAATCACCATACTCTTTTGGAAACTTGAAAAAAATTATCAAAAACTGTCGCCTTTCGGTTATCTTACGTTATACCAAACAACCTTTCACACATAATTCTTTTAAATGAGTCAGTAAGTTACTGTTTTCTGGGCATTGTTTGTTGATGAATACCGTTTCAACTATATTGATACAATGATGCGTTCGCATTCTTTGTGCCGGATAATAGATTTTACAGTCATCGAAGCTTATCAATCGTACATTTGCTCTTGAAAATCTTGGGGAGAAACCAATCATTATTATATATACGGTATGAATATTTGAAACTTTAATTGTTTTTCCGTGATAAAAATTGAAATATTTAATGGACAATTTTTTTAAAGATTTTTTTTATGACTTTCGCAAGTTTACAAAATGTGTTCCTTAAGAGGGTACAAAATCATGATTCGGTTTTAGATGTGTGAAATTAGATGAATTCTATTGTTTTTAAAAAGTGTTTAATTTCATTACCTCCAGTTATGCAAAGACATAATGCACTTTTGCCCGATCAAAATAATGAAAGATAAATAGGAGCGTAAACAGTCAATATAAACCCCCTATATATACATTCATGTAAGTGCAAAGAAATGAGAAATCTATCTGCTCTTCTTTTACCCGTACATTCAGGTATGATTACTATAACATGCCTACTTTGAAAGAAAATATGTGATGTACCTATTAAATATCAGAATAATACCGACATAACTGAAGAGAACCCCGAAAGACAAGGACAAATTATAAAGCAATTTTGGCTTAAAGTACCCTAGTTGTACTTTTTAAGCATTTCGAAAGTTGAAGCATTTAGTACTTCAGAATATTACAAGAAGTAAAATGGAATTTCGTTCCTTTTGCTAGACTGATCAACTGGACCGCCCTAGAGGTACAGTCCATTGTTTTACACTCATCCCCTATTTTACCCTGATGAGACACGTGATGCCATAGCAACACTTCTTTAATGTATTCTTTGTTTTTCCTTCTATCACTTTCCCATATTTTATTCCTTTTTTAATCATTCTATCATTTTTTCTTTCCATCTTTCCTCGTGTTATCCTTTGTTTATTCCTTCTACCATCTTCTCCTATGTTATTCTTTGCTTATATCATTATATCACTATCTCTTTCTATCTGTCGTTATGTTATCCTCTGTTTCTTCCTTCTATCACCTATACTCTTTAATCATTCTTTTGTTTTCATCATTCTATCACTTTCTATTTCTTTCTTTCTGAAGTACGCTTTTCGCACGGATTGGTTTCACACTGTATAGAGCGTTCTGGAGCGCTCTAGGAAGCGAACCGGTCCAAAATATTTTTTGTTTGTATTAATTGATTTTCTTAAAACTCCAATTTATTTTCGTACATAACATAGTTTATTCAAAACTGCAACATAGTTATAACAAAGATTTTGATAACGAACATAATTACAAAAAAGATCGCTTCCTGGAACGGTTGTGCTTTCACACTCAGAGTTAGACCGATCTTTGTAAATTGAGCAATTTCAGCTTCCCAGCTGCATGACTGTTCTTTTATTGCAATAAACCGAATCAAATCAAATCTAACGTAGACCGGTCTAGCGAAGATCGGTCCAGGATACAAGTGAGAAAGGGGTCTGAACTTCAACATGCTTACCTTAAAAGAAAGTACATGATGAATCTACCAAATATCAGAATAATACCTGCATAACTGAAAAGGGACCACAAAAAATAAAGGAAACAATTATAAAGTAATTCTGCTTAGAGGTTATTACCTGCATCCTAACTGTACTTATGAAGCATTTCCAAATTTAGAGTTATCAGTACATCAGAATTTTGAATAAATAAAGTAGAATTTCGTTCGTTTCCTCGAAGAGTTATTTTAATCACCGCCCTACTTCTGATAAAGGTGGAAATAAGTTCGCGAACTTTCTCATTCTTTTTATTTCTGGGAGAATATCATAGTAGAATTATAATGTCCAATTAAAAAGATTATTCTTGAAGTGCTCACATATTTCAAATAAAACAAAAAAGGTATTACAAGTTTGGACCAATCTTTGATTCCAAATGTAGATGTAGTCCCATATTATCATGTCTGTGTCCAGTCCTTTTCCCCTTTTTTTAATCTGGTGATTTTCAGCAAGATTTAGTAATAATATTATTGTAACATGGTGGAATATTGCTCATGTAGTCCTTCTCTCTTCTTGTTGCATTCTCTCTCTCTCTCCCTCTCTCTCTCTCTCTCTCTCTTTATCTTTGTCTCTTTCAGCTGTATCTTTCTTTGTCTTAATTGGTTATAGATGTATTTATAAAATGTG
>JAVYIG010010731.1:0-66714 GCA_035222895.1 Strongylocentrotus droebachiensis
GCACAAGATGTAGCAGCCGACATTAAAAAGGTCTAATTTGAGCGAATATCAACCAATATCTAGAACAAACCTTAACGAATAGCGCATATACCTTTCAGAGTATATAGGGGGGGGGGGGGTGTTATACATTCGCCGCCAATTCCCATTTGCGTTAAATGAGCTGAAAGTCACATGAAATGTAGATTATTATATACTTTATCGAATGCAGGGTGCATAAATTGTAGCAGCCGACATTAAAAAGGTCTTTTTTGAGCGAATATCAACAAATGTCCTGAACAAACCTTAACGAATAGTATATAGGGGGGGGGGGGGCGTTATACATTCGCCGCCAATTCCCATTTGCGTTAAAAGAGCTGAAAGTCACATGAAATGTAGATTATTATATACCTCATCGAATGCGGGGTGCAAATATTGTAGCAGCCGACATTAAAAAGGTCTAATTTGAGCGAATATCAACCAATGTCCAGAACAAACCTTAACGAATAGTATATAGGGGGGGGGGAGGGGTAATTCATTCGCCGCCAATTCCTATTTGCGTTAAATGAGCTGAAACTCACATGAAATGTAGATTATTATATACCTCAGCGAATGCAGGGTGCATAAATTGTAGCAGCCGACATTAAAAAGGTCTTTTTTGAGCGAATATCAACAAATGTCCAGAACAAACCTTAACGAATAGTATATAGGGGGGGGGGGGGCGTTATACATTCGCCGCCAATTCCCATTTGCGTTAAAAGAGCTGAAAGTCACATGAAATGTAGATTATTATATACCTCATCGAATGCGGGGTGCAAATATTGTAGCAGCCGACATTAAAAAGGTCTAATTTGAGCGAATATCAACCAATGTCCAGAACAAACCTTAACGAATAGTATATAGGGGGGGGGGAGGGGTAATTCATTCGCCGCCAATTCCTATTTGCGTTAAATGAGCTGAAACTTACATGAAATGTAGATTATTATATACCTCAGCGAATGCAGGGTGCACAAATTGTAGCAGCCGACATTAAAAAGGTCTTATTTGAGCGAAAATCAACCAATATCTAGAACAAACCTTAACGAATAGCGCATATACCTTTCAGAGTATATAGGAGGGGGGGGGGGGGGGGCGTTATACATTCCCCGCCAATTCCCATTGGCGTTAAATGAGCTGAAAGTCACATGAAATGTAGATTATTATATACTTTATCGAATGCATGGTGCACAAAGTGTAGCAGCCGACATTAACAGGGTCTAATTTGAGCGAATATCAACCAATGTCCAGAACAAACCTTAACGAATAGTATATAGGGGGGGGGGGGGGGGGGTAATTCATTCGCCGCCAATTCCCATTTGCATTAAATGAGCTGAGACTCACATGAAATGTAGATTATTCCCTTATCGAATGCGGGGTGCAAATATTGTAGCAGCCGACATTAAAAAGGTCTAATTTGAGCGAATATCAACCAATGTCCAGAACAAACTTCAACGAATAGTATATAGGGGGGGGGGGGGGGGGGGAGGGTAATACATTCGCCGCCAATTCCAATTTGCGTTAAATGAGCTGAAACTCACATGAAATGTAGATTATTATATACCTCAGCGAATGCAGTGTGCACAAGATGTAGCAGCCGACATTAAAAAGGTCTAATTTGAGCGAATATCAACCAATATCTAGAACAAACCTTAACGAATAGCGCATATACCTTTCAGAGTATATAGGGGGGGGGGGGGTGTTATACATTCGCCGCCAATTCCCATTTGCGTTAAATGAGCTGAAAGTCACATGAAATGTAGATTATTATATACTTTATCGAATGCAGGGTGCATAAATTGTAGCAGCCGACATTAAAAAGGTCTTTTTTGAGCGAATATCAACAAATGTCCAGAACAAACCTTAACGAATAGTATATAGGGGGGGGGGGGGCGTTATACATTCGCCGCCAATTCCCATTTGCGTTAAAAGAGCTGAAAGTCACATGAAATGTAGATTATTATATACCTCATCGAATGCGGGGTGCAAATATTGTAGCAGCCGACATTAAAAAGGTCTAATTTGAGCGAATATCAACCAATGTCCAGAACAAACCTTAACGAATAGTATATAGGGGGGGGGGGGGAGGGGTAATTCATTCGCCGCCAATTCCTATTTGCGTTAAATGAGCTGAAACTCACATGAAATGTAGATTATTATATACCTCAGCGAATGCAGGGTGCATAAATTGTAGCAGCCGACATTAAAAAGGTCTTTTTTGAGCGAATATCAACAAATGTCCAGAACAAACCTTAACGAATAGTATATAGGGGGGGGGGGGGGGGGGCGTTATACATTCGCCGCCAATTCCCATTTGCGTTAAAAGAGCTGAAAGTCACATGAAATGTAGATTATTATATACCTCATCGAATGCGGGGTGCAAATATTGTAGCAGCCGACATTAAAAAGGTCTAATTTGAGCGAATATCAACCAATGTCCAGAACAAACCTTAACGAATAGTATATAGGGGGGGGGGGGGAGGGGTAATTCATTCGCCACCAATTCCTATTTGCGTTAAATGAGCTGAAACTTACATGAAATGTAGATTATTATATACCTCAGCGAATGCAGGGTGCACAAATTGTAGCAGCCGACATTAAAAAGGTCTTATTTGAGCGAAAATCAACCAATATCTAGAACAAACCTTAACGAATAGCGCATATACCTTTCAGAGTATATAGGAGGGGGGGGGGGGGGGCGTTATACATTCGCCGCCAATTCCCATTGGCGTTAAATGAGCTGAAAGTCACATGAAATGTAGATTATTATATACTTTATCGAATGCATGGTGCACAAAGTGTAGCAGCCGACATTAACAGGGTCTAATTTGAGCGAATATCAACCAATGTCCAGAACAAACCTTAACGAATAGTATATAGGGGGGGGGGGGTAATTCATTCGCCGCCAATTCCCATTTGCATTAAATGAGCTGAGACTCACATGAAATGTAGATTATTCCCTTATCGAATGCGGGGTGCAAATATTGTAGCAGCCGACATTAAAAAGGTCTAATTTGAGCGAATATCAACCAATGTCCAGAACAAACCTTAACGAATAGTATATAGGGGGGGGGGGGGAGGGGTAATTCATTCGCCGCCAATTCCTATTTGCGTTAAATGAGCTGAAACTTACATGAAATGTAGATTATTATATACCTCAGCGAATGCAGGGTGCACAAATTGTAGCAGCCGACATTAAAAAGGTCTTATTTGAGCGAAAATCAACCAATATCTAGAACAAACCTTAACGAATAGCGCATATACCTTTCAGAGTATATAGGAGGGGGGGGGGGGGCGTTATACATTCGCCGCCAATTCCCATTGGCGTTAAATGAGCTGAAAGTCACATGAAATGTAGATTATTATATACTTTATCGAATGCATGGTGCACAAAGTGTAGCAGCCGACATTAACAGGGTCTAATTTGAGCGAATATCAACCAATGTCCAGAACAAACCTTAACGAATAGTATATAGGGGGGGGGGGGGGTAATTCATTCGCCGCCAATTCCCATTTGCATTAAATGAGCTGAGACTCACATGAAATGTAGATTATTCCCTTATCGAATGCGGGGTGCAAATATTGTAGCAGCCGACATTAAAAAGGTCTAATTTGAGCGAATATCAACCAATGTCCAGAACAAACCTTAACGAATAGCGCAAATACCTTTCAGAGATACATTCGCCGCCAATTCCCATTTGCGTTAAATGAGCTGAAAGTCACATGAAATGTAGATTATTATATACTTTATCGAATTCAGGGTGCACAAATTGTAGCAGCCGACATTAAAAAGGTCTTATTTGAGCGAATATCAACCAATGTCCAGAACAAACCTAAACGAATAGTATATAGGGGGGGGGGGGGGGGGCAATACATTCGCCGCCAATTCCTATTTGCGTTAAATGAGCTGAAACTCACATGAAATGTAGATTATTATATACCTCAGCGAATGCAGGGTGCACAAGATGTAGCAGCCGACATTAAAAAGGTCTAATTTGAGCGAATATCAACCAATATCTAGAACAAACCTTAACGAATAGCGCATATACCTTTCAGAGTATATAGGGGGGGGGGGTGTTATACATTCGCCGCCAATTCCCATTTGCGTTAAATGAGCTGAAAGTCACATGAAATGTAGATTATTATATACTTTATCGAATGCAGGGTGCATAAATTGTAGCAGCCGACATTAAAAAGGTCTTTTTTGAGCGAATATCAACAAATGTCCAGAACAAACCTTAACGAATAGTATATAGGGGGGGGGGGGGGGGCGTTATACATTCGCCGCCAATTCCCATTTGCGTTAAAAGAGCTGAAAGTCACATGAAATGTAGATTATTATATACCTCATCGAATGCGGGGTGCAAATATTGTAGCAGCCGACATTAAAAAGGTCTAATTTGAGCGAATATCAACCAATGTCCAGAACAAACCTTAACGAATAGTATATAGGGGGGGGGGGAGGGGTAATTCATTCGCCGCCAATTCCTATTTGCGTTAAATGAGCTGAAACTCACATGAAATGTAGATTATTATATACCTCAGCGAATGCAGGGTGCATAAATTGTAGCAGCCGACATTAAAAAGGTCTTTTTTGAGCGAATATCAACAAATGTCCAGAACAAACCTTAACGAATAGTATATAGGGGGGGGGGCGTTATACATTCGCCGCCAATTCCCATTTGCGTTAAAAGAGCTGAAAGTCACATGAAATGTAGATTATTATATACCTCATCGAATGCGGGGTGCAAATATTGTAGCAGCCGACATTAAAAAGGTCTAATTTGAGCGAATATCAACCAATGTCCAGAACAAACCTTAACGAATAGTATATAGGGGGGGGGGGGAGGGGTAATTCATTCGCCGCCAATTCCAATTTGCGTTAAATGAGCTGAAACTCACATGAAATGTAGATTATTATATACCTCAGCGAATGCAGGGTGCACAAGATGTAGCAGCCGACATTAAAAAGGTCTAATTTGAGCGAATATCAACCAATATCTAGAACAAACCTTAACGAATAGCGCATATACCTTTCAGAGTATATAGGGGGGGGGGGGGTGTTATACATTCGCCGCCAATTCCCATTTGCGTTAAATGAGCTGAAAGTCACATGAAATGTAGATTATTATATACTTTATCGAATGCAGGGTGCATAAATTGTAGCAGCCGACATTAAAAAGGTCTTTTTTGAGCGAATATCAACAAATGTCCTGAACAAACCTTAACGAATAGTATATAGGGGGGGGGGGGGCGTTATACATTCGCCGCCAATTCCCATTTGCGTTAAAAGAGCTGAAAGTCACATGAAATGTAGATTATTATATACCTCATCGAATGCGGGGTGCAAATATTGTAGCAGCCGACATTAAAAAGGTCTAATTTGAGCGAATATCAACCAATGTCCAGAACAAACCTTAACGAATAGTATATAGGGGGGGGGGGGGGGAGGGGTAATTCATTCGCCGCCAATTCCTATTTGCGTTAAATGAGCTGAAACTCACATGAAATGTAGATTATTATATACCTCAGCGAATGCAGGGTGCATAAATTGTAGCAGCCGACATTAAAAAGGTCTTTTTTGAGCGAATATCAACAAATGTCCAGAACAAACCTTAACGAATAGTATATAGGGGGGGGGGGGGCGTTATACATTCGCCGCCAATTCCCATTTGCGTTAAAAGAGCTGAAAGTCACATGAAATGTAGATTATTATATACCTCATCGAATGCGGGGTGCAAATATTGTAGCAGCCGACATTAAAAAGGTCTAATTTGAGCGAATATCAACCAATGTCCAGAACAAACCTTAACGAATAGTATATAGGGGGGGGGGGAGGGGTAATTCATTCGCCGCCAATTCCTATTTGCGTTAAATGAGCTGAAACTTACATGAAATGTAGATTATTATATACCTCAGCGAATGCAGGGTGCACAAATTGTAGCAGCCGACATTAAAAAGGTCTTATTTGAGCGAAAATCAACCAATATCTAGAACAAACCTTAACGAATAGCGCATATACCTTTCAGAGTATATAGGAGGGGGGGGGGGGGCGTTATACATTCCCCGCCAATTCCCATTGGCGTTAAATGAGCTGAAAGTCACATGAAATGTAGATTATTATATACTTTATCGAATGCATGGTGCACAAAGTGTAGCAGCCGACATTAACAGGGTCTAATTTGAGCGAATATCAACCAATGTCCAGAACAAACCTTAACGAATAGTATATAGGGGGGGGGGGGGGTAATTCATTCGCCGCCAATTCCCATTTGCATTAAATGAGCTGAGACTCACATGAAATGTAGATTATTCCCTTATCGAATGCGGGGTGCAAATATTGTAGCAGCCGACATTAAAAAGGTCTAATTTGAGCGAATATCAACCAATGTCCAGAACAAACTTCAACGAATAGTATATAGGGGGGGGGGGGGGGGGAGGGTAATACATTCGCCGCCAATTCCAATTTGCGTTAAATGAGCTGAAACTCACATGAAATGTAGATTATTATATACCTCAGCGAATGCAGTGTGCACAAGATGTAGCAGCCGACATTAAAAAGGTCTAATTTGAGCGAATATCAACCAATATCTAGAACAAACCTTAACGAATAGCGCATATACCTTTCAGAGTATATAGGGGGGGGGGGGTGTTATACATTCGCCGCCAATTCCCATTTGCGTTAAATGAGCTGAAAGTCACATGAAATGTAGATTATTATATACTTTATCGAATGCAGGGTGCATAAATTGTAGCAGCCGACATTAAAAAGGTCTTTTTTGAGCGAATATCAACAAATGTCCAGAACAAACCTTAACGAATAGTATATAGGGGGGGGGGGGGGCGTTATACATTCGCCGCCAATTCCCATTTGCGTTAAAAGAGCTGAAAGTCACATGAAATGTAGATTATTATATACCTCATCGAATGCGGGGTGCAAATATTGTAGCAGCCGACATTAAAAAGGTCTAATTTGAGCGAATATCAACCAATGTCCAGAACAAACCTTAACGAATAGTATATAGGGGGGGGGGGGAGGGGTAATTCATTCGCCGCCAATTCCTATTTGCGTTAAATGAGCTGAAACTCACATGAAATGTAGATTATTATATACCTCAGCGAATGCAGGGTGCATAAATTGTAGCAGCCGACATTAAAAAGGTCTTTTTTGAGCGAATATCAACAAATGTCCAGAACAAACCTTAACGAATAGTATATAGGGGGGGGGGCGTTATACATTCGCCGCCAATTCCCATTTGCGTTAAAAGAGCTGAAAGTCACATGAAATGTAGATTATTATATACCTCATCGAATGCGGGGTGCAAATATTGTAGCAGCCGACATTAAAAAGGTCTAATTTGAGCGAATATCAACCAATGTCCAGAACAAACCTTAACGAATAGTATATAGGGGGGGGGGGGGAGGGGTAATTCATTCGCCACCAATTCCTATTTGCGTTAAATGAGCTGAAACTTACATGAAATGTAGATTATTATATACCTCAGCGAATGCAGGGTGCACAAATTGTAGCAGCCGACATTAAAAAGGTCTTATTTGAGCGAAAATCAACCAATATCTAGAACAAACCTTAACGAATAGCGCATATACCTTTCAGAGTATATAGGAGGGGGGGGGGGGGGGGCGTTATACATTCGCCGCCAATTCCCATTGGCGTTAAATGAGCTGAAAGTCACATGAAATGTAGATTATTATATACTTTATCGAATGCATGGTGCACAAAGTGTAGCAGCCGACATTAACAGGGTCTAATTTGAGCGAATATCAACCAATGTCCAGAACAAACCTTAACGAATAGTATATAGGGGGGGGGGGGGGTAATTCATTCGCCGCCAATTCCCATTTGCATTAAATGAGCTGAGACTCACATGAAATGTAGATTATTCCCTTATCGAATGCGGGGTGCAAATATTGTAGCAGCCGACATTAAAAAGGTCTAATTTGAGCGAATATCAACCAATGTCCAGAACAAACCTTAACGAATAGTATATAGGGGGGGGGGAGGGGTAATTCATTCGCCGCCAATTCCTATTTGCGTTAAATGAGCTGAAACTTACATGAAATGTAGATTATTATATACCTCAGCGAATGCAGGGTGCACAAATTGTAGCAGCCGACATTAAAAAGGTCTTATTTGAGCGAAAATCAACCAATATCTAGAACAAACCTTAACGAATAGCGCATATACCTTTCAGAGTATATAGGAGGGGGGGGGGGCGTTATACATTCGCCGCCAATTCCCATTGGCGTTAAATGAGCTGAAAGTCACATGAAATGTAGATTATTATATACTTTATCGAATGCATGGTGCACAAAGTGTAGCAGCCGACATTAACAGGGTCTAATTTGAGCGAATATCAACCAATGTCCAGAACAAACCTTAACGAATAGTATATAGGGGGGGGGGGGGGGGTAATTCATTCGCCGCCAATTCCCATTTGCATTAAATGAGCTGAGACTCACATGAAATGTAGATTATTCCCTTATCGAATGCGGGGTGCAAATATTGTAGCAGCCGACATTAAAAAGGTCTAATTTGAGCGAATATCAACCAATGTCCAGAACAAACCTTAACGAATAGCGCAAATACCTTTCAGAGATACATTCGCCGCCAATTCCCATTTGCGTTAAATGAGCTGAAAGTCACATGAAATGTAGATTATTATATACTTTATCGAATTCAGGGTGCACAAATTGTAGCAGCCGACATTAAAAAGGTCTTATTTGAGCGAATATCAACCAATGTCCAGAACAAACCTAAACGAATAGTATATAGGGGGGGGGGGGGGCAATACATTCGCCGCCAATTCCTATTTGCGTTAAATGAGCTGAAACTCACATGAAATGTAGATTATTATATACCTCAGCGAATGCAGGGTGCACAAGATGTAGCAGCCGACATTAAAAAGGTCTAATTTGAGCGAATATCAACCAATATCTAGAACAAACCTTAACGAATAGCGCATATACCTTTCAGAGTATATAGGGGGGGGGGGGGGGTGTTATACATTCGCCGCCAATTCCCATTTGCGTTAAATGAGCTGAAAGTCACATGAAATGTAGATTATTATATACTTTATCGAATGCAGGGTGCATAAATTGTAGCAGCCGACATTAAAAAGGTCTTTTTTGAGCGAATATCAACAAATGTCCAGAACAAACCTTAACGAATAGTATATAGGGGGGGGGGGGGGGGGGCGTTATACATTCGCCGCCAATTCCCATTTGCGTTAAAAGAGCTGAAAGTCACATGAAATGTAGATTATTATATACCTCATCGAATGCGGGGTGCAAATATTGTAGCAGCCGACATTAAAAAGGTCTAATTTGAGCGAATATCAACCAATGTCCAGAACAAACCTTAACGAATAGTATATAGGGGGGGGGGGGGAGGGGTAATTCATTCGCCGCCAATTCCTATTTGCGTTAAATGAGCTGAAACTCACATGAAATGTAGATTATTATATACCTCAGCGAATGCAGGGTGCATAAATTGTAGCAGCCGACATTAAAAAGGTCTTTTTTGAGCGAATATCAACAAATGTCCAGAACAAACCTTAACGAATAGTATATAGGGGGGGGGGCGTTATACATTCGCCGCCAATTCCCATTTGCGTTAAAAGAGCTGAAAGTCACATGAAATGTAGATTATTATATACCTCATCGAATGCGGGGTGCAAATATTGTAGCAGCCGACATTAAAAAGGTCTAATTTGAGCGAATATCAACCAATGTCCAGAACAAACCTTAACGAATAGTATATAGGGGGGGGGGGAGGGGTAATTCATTCGCCGCCAATTCCTATTTGCGTTAAATGAGCTGAAACTTACATGAAATGTAGATTATTATATACCTCAGCGAATGCAGGGTGCACAAATTGTAGCAGCCGACATTAAAAAGGTCTTATTTGAGCGAAAATCAACCAATATCTAGAACAAACCTTAACGAATAGCGCATATACCTTTCAGAGTATATAGGAGGGGGGGGGGGGGGCGTTATACATTCGCCGCCAATTCTCATTGGCGTTAAATGAGCTGAAAGTCACATGAAATGTAGATTATTGTATACTTTATCGAATGCATGGTGCACAAAGTGTAGCAGCCGACATTAACAGGGTCTAATTTGAGCGAATATCAACCAATGTCCAGAACAAACCTTAACGAATAGTATATAGGGGGGGGGGGGGGTAATTCATTCGCCGCCAATTCCCATTTGTATTAAATGAGCTGAGACTCACATGAAATGTAGATTATTCCCTTATCGAATGCGGGGTGCAAATATTGTAGCAGCCGACATTAAAAAGGTCTAATTTGAGCGAATATCAACCAATGTCCAGAACAAACCTTAACGAATAGCGCAAATACCTTTCAGAGTATATAGGGGGGGGGGGGGGGGTGTTATACATTCGCCGCCAATTCCCATTTGCGTTAAATGAGCTGAAAGTCACATGAAATGTAGATTATTATATACTTTATCGAATTCAGGGTGCACAAATTGTAGCAGCCGACATTAAAAAGGTCTTATTTGAGCGAATATCAACCAATGTCCAGAACAAACCTAAACGAATAGTATATAGGGGGGGGGGGGGCAATACATTCGCCGCCAATTCCTATTTGCGTTAAATGAGCTGAAACTCACATGAAATGTAGATTATTATATACCTCAGCGAATGCAGGGTGCACAAATTGTAGCAGCCGACATTAAAAAGGTCTTATTTGAGCGAAAATCAACCAATATCTAGAACAAACCTTAACGAATAGCGCATATACCTTTCAGAGTATATAGGAGGGGGGGGGGGCGTTATACATTCGCCGCCAATTCCCATTGGCGTTAAATGAGCTGAAAGTCACATGAAATGTAGATTATTATATACTTTATCGAATGCGGGGTGCACAAAGTGTAGCAGCCGACATTAAAAGGGTCTAATTTGAGCGAATATCAACCAATGTCCAGAACAAACCTTAACGAATAGTATATAGGGGGGGTAATTCATTCGCCGCCAATTCCCATTTGCATTAAATGAGCTGAGACTCACATGAAATGTAGATTATTCCCTTATCGAATGCGGGGTGCAAATATTGTAGCAGCCGACATTAAAAAGGTCTAATTTGAGCGAATATCAACCATTGTCCAGAACAAACCTTAACGAATAGCGCATATACCTTTCAGAGTATATAGGGGGGGGGGTGGGGGGGGGGGGGGGGTGTTATACATTCGCCGCCAATTCTCATTTGCGTTAAATGAGCTGAAAGTCACATGAAATGTAGATTATTATATACTTTATCGAATGCAGGGTGTACAAATTGTAGCAGCCGACATTAAAAAGTTCTTATTTGAGCGAATATCAACCAATGTCCAGAACAAACCTTAACGAATAGTATATAGGGGGGGGGGGGGGGGGTAATACATTCGCCGCCAATTCCTATTTGCGTTAAATGAGCTGAAACTCACATGAAATGTAGATTATTATATACCTCATCGAATGCAGGGTGCACAAATTGTAGCAGCCGACATTTAAAAGGGCTAATTTGAGCGAATATCAACCAATATCTAGAACAAACCTTAACGAATAACGCATATACCTTTCAGAGTATATAGGAGGGGGGGGGGGGGGGGGGGGCGTTATACATTCGCTGCCAATTCCCATTTGCGTTAAATGAGCTGAAAGTCACATGAAATGTAGATTATTATATACTTTATCGAATGCGGGGTACACAAAGTGTAGCAACCGACATTAAAAAGGTCTAATTTGAGCGAATATCAACCAATGTCCAGAACAAACCTCAACGAATAGTATATAGGGGGGGGGGGAGGGTAATACATTCGCCGCCAATTCCAATTTGCGTTAAATGAGCTGAAACTCACATGAAATGTAGATTATTATATACCTCAGCGAATGCAGGGTGCACAAAATGTAGCAGCCGACATTAAAAAGGTCTAATTTGAGCGAATATCAACCAATATCTAGAACAAACCTTAACGAATAGCGCATATACCTTTCAGAGTATATAGGGGGGGGGGGGTGTTATACATTCGCCGCCAATTCCCATTTGCGTTAAATGAGCTGAAAGTCACATGAAATGTAGATTATTATATACTTTATCGAATGCAGGGTGCATAAATTGTAGCAGCCGACATTAAAAAGGTCTAATTTGAGCGAATATCAACCAATGTCCAGAACAAACCTTAACGAATATTATATAGGGGGGGGGGGGAGGGGTAATTCATTCGCCGCCAATTCCTATTTGCGTTAAATGAGCTGAAACTCACATGAAATGTAGATTTTTATATACCTCAGCGAATGCAGGGTGCACAAATTGTAGCAGCCTACATTAAAAAGGTCTAATTTGAGCGAATATCAACCAATATCTAGAACAAACCTTAACGAATAGCGCATATACCTTTCAGAGTATATAGGGGGGGGGGGGGTGTTATACATTCATCGCCAATTCCCATTTGCGTTAAATGAGCTGAAAGTCACATGAAATGTAGATTATTATATACTTTATCGAATGCGGGGTGCACAAATTGTAGCAGCCTACATTAAAAGGGTCTGATTTGAGCGAACATCAACCAATGTCCAGAAAAAACCTTAACGAATAGCGCATAAACCTTTCAGAGTATATAGGGGGGAGGGGGTTATACATTCGCCGCCAATTCCCATTTGCGTTAAATGAGCTGAAAGTCACATGAAATGTAGATTATTATATACTTTATCGAATGCGGGGTGCACAAAGAGTAGCAGCCGACATTAAAAGGGTCTAATTTGATTGAATATCAACCAATGTCCAGAACAAACCTAAACGAATAGTATATAGGGGGGGGGGGGGGTAATACATTCGCCGCCAATTCCTATTTGCGTTAAATGAGCTGAAACTCACATGAAATGTAGATTATTATATACCTCAGCGAATGCAGGGTGCACAAATTGTAGCAGCCGACATTAAAAAGGTCTAATTTGAGCGAAAATCAACCAATATCTAGAACAAACATTAACGAATAGCGCAAATACCTTTCAGAGTATATAGGAGGGGGGGGGGCGGGGGGGGGGGGGCGTTATACATTCGCCACCAATTCCCATTGGCGTTAAATGAGCTGAAAGTTACATGAAATGTAGATTATTATATACTTTATTGAATATAGGGTGCACAAAGTGTAGCAGCCGACATTAAAGGGTCTAATTTGAGCGAATATCAACCAATGTCCAGAACAAACCTTAACGAATAGTATATAGGGGGGGGGGGGGAGGGGTAATTCATTCGCCGCCAATTCCTATTTGCGTTAAATGAGCTGAAACTCACATGAAATGTAGATTATTATATACCTCAGCGAATGCAGGGTGCATAAATTGTAGCAGCCGACATTAAAAAGGTCTTTTTTGAGCGAATATCAACAAATGTCCAGAACAAACCTTAACGAATAGTATATAGGGGGGGGGGGGGGCGTTATACATTCGCCGCCAATTCCCATTTGCGTTAAAAGAGCTGAAAGTCACATGAAATGTAGATTATTATATACCTCATCGAATGCGGGGTGCAAATATTGTAGCAGCCGACATTAAAAAGGTCTAATTTGAGCGAATATCAACCAATGTCCAGAACAAACCTTAACGAATAGTATATAGGGGGGGGGGGAGGGGTAATTCATTCGCCGCCAATTCCTATTTGCGTTAAATGAGCTGAAACTTACATGAAATGTAGATTATTATATACCTCAGCGAATGCAGGGTGCACAAATTGTAGCAGCCGACATTAAAAAGGTCTTATTTGAGCGAAAATCAACCAATATCTAGAACAAACCTTAACGAATAGCGCATATACCTTTCAGAGTATATAGGAGGGGGGGGGGGGGGGGGCGTTATACATTCGCCGCCAATTCCCATTGGCGTTAAATGAGCTGAAAGTCACATGAAATGTAGATTATTATATACTTTATTGAATATAGGGTGCACAAAGTGTAGCAGCCGACATTAAAAGGGTCTAATTTGAGCGAATATCAACCAATGTCCAGAACAAACCTTAACGAATAGTATATAGGGGGGGGGGGGGGGGTTAATTCATTCGCCGCCAATTCCCATTTGCTTTAAATGAGCTGAGACTCACATGAAATGTAGATTATTATAATTATTCCCTCATCGAATGCGGGGTGCAAATATTGTAGCAGCCGACATTAAAAAGGTCTAATTTGAGCGAATATCAACCAATGTCCAGAACAAACCTTAACGAATAGCGCAAATACCTTTCAGAGTATATAGGGGGGGGGGGGGGTGTTATACATTCGCCGCCAATTCCCATTTGCGTTAAATGAGCTGAAAGTCACATGAAATGTAGATTATTATATACTTTATCGAATTCAGGGTGCACAAATTGTAGCAGCCGACATTAAAAAGGTCTTATTTGAGCGAATATCAACCAATGTCCAGAACTAACCTAAACGAATAGTATATAGGGGGGGGGGGGGGGGGGTAATACATTCGCCGCCAATTCCTATTTGCGTTAAATGAGCTGAAACTCACATGAAATGTAGATTATTATATACCTCAGCGAATGCAGGGTGCACAAATTGTAGCAGCCGACATTAAAAAGGTCTTATTTGAGCGAAAATCAACCAATATCTAGAACAAACCTTAACGAATAGCGCATATACCTTTCAGAGTATATAGGAGAGGGGGGGGGGGGGGGGGGCGTTATACATTCGCCGCCAATTCCCATTGGCGTTAAATGAGCTGAAAGTCACATGAAATGTAGATTATTATATACTTTATCGAATGCGGGGTGCACAAAGTGTAGCAGCCGACATTAAAAGGGTCTAATTTGAGCGAATATCAACCAATGTCCAGAACAAACCTTAACGAATAGTATATAGGGGGGGTAATTCATTCGCCGCCAATTCCCATTTGCATTAAATGAGCTGAGACTCACATGAAATGTAGATTATTCCCTTATCGAATGCGGGGTGCAAATATTGTAGCAGCCGACATTAAAAAGGTCTAATTTGAGCGAATATCAACCAATGTCCAGAACAAACCTTAACGAATAGCGCATATACCTTTCAGAGTATATAGCGGGGGTAATTCATTCGCCGCCAATTCCCATTTGCATTAAATGAGCTGAGACTCACATGAAATGTAGATTATTATATACTTTATCGAATGCGGGGTAAACAAAGTGTAGCAGCCGACATTAAAAGGGTCTAATTTGAGCGAATATCAACCATTGTCCAGAACAAACCTTAACGAATAGCGCATATACCTTTCAGAGTATATAGGGGGGGGGGGTGTTATACATTCGCCGCCAATTCCCATTAGCGTTAAAAAAGCTGAGAGTCACATGAAATGTAGATTATTATATACTTTATCGAATGCAGGGTGCACAAATTGTAGCAGCCGACATTAAAAAGGTCGCATTTGAGCGAATATCAACCATTGTCCAGAACAAACCTTAACGAATAGCGCATATACCTTTCAGAGTATATAGGGGGGGGGGGTGGGGGGGGGGGGGGTGTTATACATTCGCCGCCAATTCTCATTTGCGTTAAATGAGCTGAAAGTCACATGAAATGTAGATTATTATATACTTTATCGAATGCAGGGTGTACAAATTGTAGCAGCCGACATTAAAAAGGTCTAATTTGAGCGAATATCAACCAATATCTAGAACAAACCTTAACGAATAGCGCATATACCTTTCAGAGTATATAGGGGGGGGGGGGGGTGTTATACATTCGTCGCCAATTCCCATTTGCGTTAAATGAGCTGAGAGTCACATGAAATGTATATTATTATATACTTTATCGAATGCAGGGTGTACAAATTGTAGCAGCCGACATTAAGGCAATCCGATCGAGTTTCGTTTTTCCAAAATTCAATTATTCCGATTATTACAATTAATTAGGGAATGCCCCTACGCGGCGTCAATTTCCTGGCCAGTGAGTAGTCATCTAGCCCTGAAATTTCTACCTTATGTTCGGGAGGATAGCCCCCACAGTCTAAGACACATTTTGGCCTGTTCTGAATTGTTCAAGCCATCCGTAGCGCCGCCCTTCATAAGGCATTCCGATCGAGTTTCGTTTTTTCAAAAATTCAATTATTTGGATTATTACAATTAATTAGGGAATGCCCTACGCGGCGTCATATTCCTGGCCAGTGAGTAGTCATCTGGCCCTGAAATGTCTACCTTATGCTCGGGAGGATAGCCCCCACAGTCTAATACTACCAATGAGGGCATTTACATCGCCATATTGATTATTCAAGTATGTTTGTGTCTGTATTGACAAAAATAAAACCAGGCATGCAGGCCAGAAAATGTAAAATAGTCGAGTATAATTATGTAATGTATAACAATTATACTACAATGAAAAAAATCACTACTAATTAGTTTCGGTCAGTCCTGATTTGCATAGTTATTCAAAGCAAAAAAGTAAAAATATATACCCCGCGTTACATGATCAACTCACCCGGGCACTAGGTCGGAGGCACGAAAGTAACAATGGCCAAAGAAACAATTTAAGATTACATACCAATGAGGGCATTTACATCGCCACATTGATTATTCAAGTTATTTTTGTGTCTGTATTAACAAAAATAAAACCAGGCAGGCAGGCTAGAAAATGTTAAATAGTCGAGTAGATTTAATGTACGATAATTAAATAAAATAGTTATGTGTAAATGCGTGGTACCTTGGGAAACGCATTGGGGTACAAGGAGGGTAATTGAAATTGGCCCTTACAATAACATATACAAGCGAAATACCAAAATTTAAGTTAAATGGTACATTTCCATTTTTAACAGCGCTTCCTCTTTCCATTTTTCTTTTGACAGTGAAAAAAAAAAAAAAAATCAATTCAAATTTTACCATCTTCCCTTTTTCTCCTCCTAGTCCTTAGTCCACAGTTTAATAATGAGAGATTAACGTTTCGATGACATAAGGTTTATTTTTGGATCCCTTTTCCAACTTTGTCATTAATTTTGAGTTTAATCGAGTTTCAAATATATAACATCTCAATATTCCGTTTTTGGAAAGCATGAAAGTCACTGATACAAATTACTAAAAATATCTGGGTCAATCCAAACAGTAATTTGATATTAGGTAATGACAATGTTATGAGCTTGGTTCTGCATTATTACTGAAATGATAATTTACAGTGTTATATTAGAAAAAATAAAAATGGTAGTCTTTGTCTTACTTTTGTATCTGTTCTCTTGCATATCGTCTGTAGTTCCGGAAATATTTCGTCAATCACAATATACGATGTTCATGTCTATGCGCTAGTCGGTGTAGGTTTTCCAATCTTTGGCGTTTTTTCCTTGAACTGGAGAATGACGTCCGTTGCTTTAAAGAGAAGGTTCCTTTAATGTCATTAATTGCAAAGGTGACACTTTGTCTTAGCCAAGGTTATCAAAAGCCAATGCTTGGAAACATTCGAAGTAATGATTATCAACAATTACAAAACGCTTAGATACAGCCCCGACATAGCACCTGAAAAGCTCCCCGGTCGCTGCTGAGATATGACGTCACATGTTGAATATTATGTGCACAAGCAGACGATGTCCCATGACATCTTACACAATTTCAGTACCTGTTTTGTCATCTTTTCTTCAGTTATTTCTCTTACTTCAATACCCTCAGGCGAAATGTTTAATCTATTGCCTCACTCTAAACCCCGTGCATGGTATTATTTTGATGAAAAGGATTAAACAAAAAAAGGAATCCGTCGCTTGTAAACAAAATAAGACGCCATTGTATTTTCAGCTGCAAACACCGCGGGATGTTCGGCGTTTCAAGAGGGAACAAAATAATGACGTCCATGCTATCATTCCGGAGGTTTTTCAATTTGAAAGTGTGGTTTCTTTGATTGTTCATTAACCCCTATCCTGTGTATTTACAAACAAAAGAATTTAGTTATCAGAATGGGGGTCATATTCCTTTTTGAATGGTGTAAAATTCCATCACATTTAAATACAATAAACTCATTATAATTTGAGGAATAAGAGCATTGCAATTATGTTCATTCTTTATGGGATGTCGACTGCTTGGGCAGGATCGGTTCATATTGTGACGGCATCAAAACATCGTTATTTTTCCGGCGAATCTCTCGCATATTCCAGATGCTATGGAGGTTGTTTTATTTGTATTTTTATAAATCACCCGATATGTAGTTGACCTAAAACTTGCATGATGGCCATCTGTTAGCTTACCAGTTTCTAGTAATACGCTATTTGCCATATTTGTGATTTTCTATGAACCCGCACTTTAAAGGTGCTGAAATTCAATTGAAATCGAGATTATTATAAACCTTATCGAATATGGAGTGCACAAATTGTAGCAGCCGACATTAAAAAGGTCTGATTTGAGCGAATATCAACCAATGTCCAGAGCATACCACGTGCAGCTGAAATAGCTCATAACGTGTAGGTATGAAAAAAGGGTTTAATAAATTCGCCGCTAATTGCCATTTGCTTTAAATGAGCTGAAACTCACCTGAAATGTAGATTATTATATATTTCATAGAATACGGGGTGCACAAATTGTAGCAGCCGACATTAAAAAGGTCTTATTTGAGCGCATATCAACCAATGTTCAGATCAAACCTAAACGTATAGCGCATATAACGTGTAGATTATATTGAAGGGAGGGGGGGGGGGGGGTAATACATTCGCCGCTAATAGACCAGTTCACGGTTATCACAATGACCTCGAATATCCACAGATCTTCAAAACATGAAGAGGTCCCACTTTGTACATTTTGAAATAATCACTCCTACAGCGATGAAGATGCTACATACTTATAGCCTTTGTTTCCCCTTTTCAAAGAATATTTTCCACCTGTGTATCATGGAGTGCTCTGCTTGTGCATAATGAATAATGATTACATAACTTTCATGAGCACATATCCAGTATTCCGTCTCCGTGTATTTCACAATTGTTCTGCAATGACCTTTATCTGCTCATGCTCAGACTGCAACCGTGAACTGGCTTATTCCCATTTGCTTTAAATGTGCTGAAACTCACATGAAATGTAAATTATTTTATACCTCATCGAATACGAGGTGCACTCTATACACATGGAATACATTTCAGTCATTCTTGGGGTGTTAAGACTATTCACGGGCAAGCATTTCAAGAATTTCTGAAATGTACTCCCTGGGTATAGAGGGGTATAGAAAATGCCCCATGGCTTTAGCGGGGCAGGCAGGCTAGCACAAAGGGTCGGGTAATATCCGGGCAACCCAGAAATACCACACTTGCCCTGGCCCATGGGGATTAAGGGTGTGGAAGTCAAGACTATCCCCGCCTTTTCACGGGCAAGCATTTCAAGAATTTCGGAAATGTAAAGTGTAACCAAAAAGAGTATTGCAAATACTGACTAAAGACTGCAAAAAAAGGTTGGGCTCTGGAGGTCCCAAGATTGCAAAAAAATGCAAAATCTTCTCTCTCGCTCAGCTCGGGAGCTATGCTCCCTCGCATAATATCCTTCAAAGTGTTCAAGTAAATATTGTAAAAAAGTGAAGTGTGAAAACGATATATTGCTTGATTTTATACTATAGTTTTGCTAAGGAATGTAATCTTTCATCACCTTCACCCCTCTCGTTCACTATGCTCCCTCGAACTGGCGTAATGATAGGGGGTGGGGGCAGTTGCTCCTTGATAAAATTCAAACGAGGTTAATTTCTAATTCGATACCAGTAATTTACAAATGTTGCTGAAATGGCATGGTTTTTCCCTAAGCTTCCGGAGGTTCTGCGCCCTGGACCTCACTATACTGGAAGTTAAGGATGTCAAGCCTGATTGCCTGATACATTTCCAGTGAGTATGACATGTCTGGTTATGGTGTCTATAAAGTAGCTCCCTAGTCTACTTCATTGGCGTCACGGACTTTTAGGACCTCAAAATGCACCGTTTTGGGGTAACTTGTTGTGTTGTTTTGTCAATTTATTTTGTCAAAACGGGGCGTGGACCTAAATTTGCCGAGTTGTGCTTGGAGCTGTGCGGGGTAATGCTCGCTTGTTTCCTGGTGGAAACAAATTTTTTGGTTGGGAGTGGTGGGCGTTGCCTGCCCGTAGTTCCGGCCGACCATTTGTTTTAAAATGATGTATTTTAAACTTTCTGGGTGCCTTTACGGGAGCGAGCGCCGTGAAGGGCTGACAGGTTCGGTGGGGGCTGGGTAGGCCCATGGCCGGATGGCTGCAGTGAAATACGGTGTTTTATATCCCGAGAGTGGATGTGTTATGTTATTTGTGGCTAGTTTTAATACTAGTGTGGTGAATGTCCTGTTTTATGTATTTTTAATGTTGGGTGTGATGGAATGATGGTCATTATCAACCTGTTGGCTTAAACAGGATGAGATGGTCAGCCATGTTGAATATTTATGGAAGCATTCTTATTGAATGGCGTGAATGTGATCTGTAGAACAATGGATGATGGAATGTGGGAAACATTCCAGGAATAACCGAGGGGGGCAGGGGCGGATCCAGCTTTTTATAAAGGGGGGGTTGGGGTGGTATGCGAGGGAGCGTAGCGACCGAGTCCAAGCGAGCGGAGCGAGCGAGGGGGGAGGGTGTGGGAGGGGGGTGTCCCCCCTCCCACAGTAGGGAAAATTTTTGAAAATCTGTGTGTGAAAATGGCGTTTTTTTGCGATAAGATTTAAAAAAATGGTCCCCGGATTTTTTTTTTGGGGGGGTTGCAACCCCCCCAACCCCCCCCCCCCTAGATCCGCCACTGGGGGGATGGTTGTATATCCCCAGGCTGGGTCATGTTTTTCCATTCATATACCCCCGAGCGTGAATCTTGAGGAGAATGGAATTCAAGATTCGCACACGTTCGCTGGAGGGGATAGACCAATCAGGGCGGCGGAATTTCGCCCATCCAGATTGTCCCGAGTATGTCCCCATTCGCTCACGTGTTGAGGCGTGGAAGTTTCCATTTCTCGGAAACAGCTGGGTGAGAAGTTACGATCTATTTTTTGCCTCGACTGTCACAAACAGTCAACAACGACAAAAAAACCTTTGCTCCTGCAAATTCGTAAACATCTTCTTCAACTTCAAGTACTAACACTGCTTTAGAAGCTTGGAGAGGTGAGATTCTCGTGGATCGTAAGGTAGGGAATCCTTTGCTTTTGAATTTTAATCATTGTTTTCTCCTTTAGACCGATTTTGTCGGGCTTTTCCCTTCACTTATTTGGACTGGCTGTATACGAGGGTGAGTGCTCGTGTTACCAGCAGTTCCGTGTGGGCCCACTTACCCGCTTGGCGGAAGGGGGCTGTGTACAGTGTAGCCAATTATTAAATAAAAATTAAAAATAAAGAGGGAATAGGAGACAAATAAAGCTAGTGATTATTTGTTGAACATAAGCTGTTTGGATTCGTTTAATTTGTTTTCAGAGGCGTAAAGCTTATTGAGAATAAATTTAGATTTAGTGGATATCGTGGGGGTTCTGCTCCCAGGAGTTCTGGGGGCCGTTTCTCGAAACCAACTCCATGACAGTCATATCTTTGTCGCCGACCTACGGAGATGTCATGAAGCGGATAAACCGTTTCACGAAGCCATGACAGACATGATATCGATATATCGCGATACTAGCAGCTCAAGAAGATAGTCTTTGTCACGATCCATTTGATTTATCAAGAATAACCCAAAACAAGTTTGGGGCTAAAATTGTTCAAAAATAAATATATACATATAAATTCTCCTAAAATAAATAATAAATAGTCTCATTATCAAATATAGATCATCAAACGATTTGCATATTTCTGTAAAGATTCTTAAATTGAAGAAAAACCGGTGAGTGTTTTTTTTTTGACAGTCGAATCAAAAGTTAGTTGAAGGATACCGTAATGTGATAGTTTATCAATACGTACTTGTTTTGTTTATTGTGACAAGGAAATTTTGGCAAAATACCTTTTCTCAGCCAGTTTTTATTCCAGAGTCTCATAAATACTTGTTATATAATTGATTTGCTATTGAAAATATAATTTGGAAGAAGTAATTAGAGAGGGAATAATAATGCACATAGGCCCCAAAGGTATGATGGTATCCTAAGAAAGACTATGGATCGACTACGGAAAACGGTGTGTAACATTCTTATCTATCTAATTTATACGTTATAGTTTAATGATTTGTGATTTAATGTTTATATTCAGCTTTTTAAAGTTTCTGTGTAATTTGTATTCTCACTTTTGTACATTTGCATTTCGCATCCCAGAGAATTACGTACCGAACTCGTCTATATTTTTCTCAAAATGATAGTGAAACTAATCGTACATTTCGCGGCCCATGGAATGGCAACAAACTGACTTGTGATGGCGCTTTACAGCAATTAAAAAGATATGACGGGTTCGGAGCAGTGACAACTCGCTTGTCGCGGAAGTTGTCGCTCATCTTGGCAAAGACGGCTTCGTGAAACACTTAGCTGACAAGTTGCGTGACAGTGGCGAGATGTCGTTGATCTTGTAGTTATGACGGTTTCGAGAAACGGCCCCCTGCTCTTGTAAAGGGGATTCTAGTCTCCTTCGCAGGCTTGGTTAAGTTAATTCTATTAAATATAATATAAAATAACTTAATCAAATTGTAGTGTGTAAACAATTTCCAATAATTAAATAGTTCTTAGCAATCCTTAGGTTAGTTTAGGGGAAATATTTCAGATTTGTTGGTCTGTTCGTTTAGTTGGTGGAGGGAGTTGTATTTATAATTCCCTTCCCGAATTGAATAGAACCTAGACTCTAGACCTCTACTAACTAGGTTAGGTTACTTGTATTTTATTACACAACTTGCTTTGGTTGGAATCTGTATTAATTGTGATGTTGTTCTGGTGGATCTATAGCTGGAATTGCTTTTGATTGTTTGTTTATCTTGGTTGACTGTTCGGTTTTAACTCTGTTGTAGGTTTTTTTTCCGGGAAACGGGAGATACCAGATAAATAGATAGCACTTTTGTGACCGTGGGTGAGGACTTGGCTCTGGGAGTTTTATCCCAGGGTAGTCGTGAGTCTTGGCGGTGCGAGGTGGAGCAGTTGTAGTGTTGGAGTATTAGGACATCTATTGCGTTATGCAGATACAATTATAGTATTTGTTATTTCTTATATTTAGGGACAGTTTACTTTTAGAATATAAGAATAAGTATCGACTTAGAGATTAATACTAATACTGTTAGGAATTAAATTTAGTAGGACGTTGTGTTTATTACAGAATACAGTCAGTGCCGGGGTGGGTATATCCTACCCTGTCTCTGGTGTGCTGGTTAGGGCCCGAGGAGGGTTGTAGCTCCTTTTATTCATCGAACCTCTCGGGCGGGGAGCAATAGCTCATTCTTGAGTTAAGTAGGCTCTTTGTCGAGGTGTGTAGCTTCTTCTTTTATTTATCGAACATCTTAAGCGGGAAGCAATAGCTCATTCTCGAATCAAGTAGGCTCCTGGTCGAGATTTTATATTGGTTCAGTGAATTGAACTAGGGGTCTTTGTTTTTATTGTGATTGTGATTGCAATTGTGCTAATATATCCTAGTATATTGTTCTGTTTAATTATTTACCTGCAGTTTAGGTGTTTATAATTGTTGAATATATGAATTAATATTCTGGGATTTATTTTATTGATTGTAGGGTTTGTCCTATTGTTGTGGGATTTAACCTAGCACTGTGGGGATATGGAGAAGGTCCCTATTAATAGTTGTACGTTTGAGGAGTTACTGGCGATGCCCGGGGTAAGCCCTGTTCGAGCGGGGCATATTTTAGAACTTCGGGAAAAGCATGGGGGGATTACTCCTGAGCTGTTGGAGTCCTCTCCTATGTTTGCGGATGTAGAAAATCTGCAAGGCCGGTTTGACTTCCGATCGCGTTTGGATTATGGGGGAGAGTTCCCTAGAATGCCAGCTAGGGCGATATTCCAATCGGGCGATTTTTGGAGTAGTACGCTCGGGGGAAGAGAATCCGGAGGAAGAAGTCTAGGGGCACAGGTTTATCCCCATGACAGTTATCCTCCCCCGGTGAGAGAGTCGGGCGGGTGCTCCCGCGGGAATTTGTGGAGATATGAAGGTGGAGAAGATAGTTTCCTACCAGGGCCGGCCCGGGCTTTTCCAACCCAGCCCCCGGACAGGGGCGATGCATTCCCCCGACCGTCTTTGTCTAGAGGGGAGGGAGATTGGGGACGCAACCGAGGGAGGGCTTCTTATCAGCCACTCCCCAAATCGATCGGATTCGATGGGCGTGGGAATTGGCGCGCGTTCTTCCGAAAATTCTCTGCATTTGCGGATGCCTGCAAGTGGGATTATCCACAGCGCCTAAACCAGTTGTGCTAGTGTCTGGACGGTCAGGCAAGCGAGTTTTTCGATGGGATTCAGGAGCGGGACCCCGATATGGGTTATTTCGTGGTAGTACGCCAGCTGGAGGGCCGGTTTGGATACCGGGAGCCTCCGGAGGCAACCCTGCTTGAATTTAACACTGCTAAGCAGGGTCTCACGGAATCCTTGTCTGAATGGGCAGACAAATTGCACCGGCTTGCATCCCGGGCATTTCCCGGGGTCCCAGATACTTACGTGCAGCGGCAACTGGTATTGCGTTTATGTCAGGGCTGCATCGACAGCGATGCTGGGTGTCATGCCCTTAATCAGCGCCTCTCTAACATTGGAGAAGCAGTGGAGGCAATCCGCTGGTTTCAGCACGCGCATAAGGTCATGTACGGCTGTACCCGGCAGGCCAAAGTGATGGCGACCGGATCGGGCGAGACCAGAAGGCCCGAGGTGCGAAGGTTGAACATTGCCTTGCGATCGGCGCGGGGCACTCCTTCCTCCCCTTCCAGACTTGAGACCCGGATGTGAGAGTTTGAGGGACGATTGGATAACCGAATATCCAGTTTAGCAAAGAGCTTTGATGACCGGATGTCTGGTTTGGTGAAAAGTTTGGATAGCCGGATATCTGGTTTGTCTACCAGTTTGGATATCCGTATATCTGGCTTGGAGAAAAACCTGGAGAAGATTGCCAAATCTCTAAGTGGGGCGCGGGGGATTTCAGCGATCCTATCGCCCAAGACCCCGTGGGTCGGAGAAGGGTCAGACGAGAAGTACCTGGCCGAGGAGCAGACGCAGTAGAGTCTGACGAGTTAGGGATGGATGAGGTCCTCCCTGCTATTTTAGGGAAAGGCTAATGTCGACAAGTTACTCAATATTAATTCTGTAGTTGCTTTTTCCTGTTCTGTAATTCCCTCTAACCATGTAAAATTCTTCTTGGATACTGGATTACCTTATGGCTGATTTAATCTTCGAGCTGATAAGTAATTTATCGTTCCTGTTATACATGGTGGGGGGTATGGTATGGATTTTTCCATGATTTTCAGGATAGTTGGGAATCCTGTGATGTTTATGTGATCTAGTAAGAGGATTAAGACAGAAATATTTTCTTATGGCTACCATGTCCACTTTTAAGTTATCTACATGAAAGCACATAAACATTCCTTTAGTCCATGCATACTGGAGATATGATCTTCATGTACTTCAGAATGTATGGATATATTTTAGTTTAATCCTAAGTTTTGGGGAATTAGTACTATTTGTCAAAATGCTTATGTGGATCTCTCAGTCGGAGTGAAACCTGTCCTACATGCTAATCATGTCGGTCATATTCATCAATCATCTTGAAAAAGGGGTGAGAGAGTTTACTTGGAGTAAACCAGTTCTTGCAGTGTACCTCTTTGTCCACCTTATCAGTGTGGTAATAAGTGAGAGCCTTCAAGAATGGTTTTTTGTGGAAAGTTTCTCATTCAGCTTTCTTGTAGTAGTCTTTCCCTCGTGATGGCAAAGTAAGGATTTTGCCAGTGCTCCCGGTTTCCTTGTTTTTCAAAGGTCTTAAGGGGATGATGATAATTATCCCTGCAATGTTTTGAGTGGGGTGTCAATTTGATAGACCCCTGCCATGATTTGAGAGGGGTGTCGATGTGACTGACCTCTGTAATGTTTTAAGTGGGGTGTTGATGTATACTCCACATTTTCTTTGGGAAGTAGGGGTAAGCAACCTCTCTTTCGGTATTCAGGGTATTCCTTGACCAATTCCCTCTGGGATGTCGGGGTTAGTAACCCCGGTTTGTGATTTATTGGGATATTTTGATGATTTGTTTAAATGTAGCATGGTTTCATCGAGGCCATTTGATTTGAACTACATTGGTTTAAATCAATTGCACATTGCTGGCACTCGTTTCACCCTTTGATTTCGTTTGCTTCAGAATTTCCTTTTTAGAAACAAAAACTATACCGTTTGGATCACCCTTGTTTGTTTTTTTCAGTACAAAGAAAGGGGATCGGCATGATGTTTTTCTATTATATTGTGTTTATAATGAAATTGCCCTTTGAGGGCATGATGTTTTTTATTATGGGATGTACACTGTATAATGGGGTTGCCCTTTGTAATTGGCAAAGGGAGGAGGGTTTTGTTCAAGGAAAGAAAGGGGAAAAAAGTTTTTTTTCCGGGGGACGACATTGTTTTGTATAAATTTTGTATGTTGTGAAATGACCTGGCTGTTACAAAAGCCGGTCTTAGCGGGTTTGAGCCACTGATTGTGGCACCCGAGTTTTTTTTGAGGGGTTAGGTTCTCCCTGGGACGAGTTCTTTAAAACGGGGGGGAATATAGTAGTTTATGATATAGACTACAAGCACGAAGCAGACTGCATTAGCAGACTACGAGTGTAGCAGAGCATAGCAGTCTACAATAGCCACCCTCACTACTAGAGGGCGCTATTCCTATTGGAAGCTTCCCTGGAAGAGAGCCAACCTTAACTCTCTCTCTCATGCAACCGACACCTCAACCGAACAGACGTACCTTTACTGGAAGTTAAGGATGTCAAGCCTGGTTGCCTGATACATTTCCAGTGAGTATGACATGTCTGGTTATGGTGTCTATAAAGTAGCTCCCAAGTCTACTTCACTAGTTTAGTACCCTGGCTTGGCTTTAGCTTTATCTGCGGGGGAGCTCCCCTTCCCGCACCGCTAGCTATGACCTAGATTCTATGTAGACCTAGGCTAGGGCGGTATTCTGAACAATAATAATAATAATACATAACATTTATTAGGCGCTTAATACTGATGTTTCTGAGCGCACAGTGTTCTGATTAAGAGAAGACTATAACCCGTAGAATTAAATTAGAAGAAAAAGCAAAAATACAAAAGTAACATAGATAAGGTAAGAAAAACAGTGGCAATCAACTAAATAAAGACAAATATGGTGCGCACCTCCATTGAACATTGTCAGATTGTTGTAAGTTTTGTGTTATCTTTTGTTGTAGTAGACTCTAGAGTCTATTATTGCTTGGAATAAAGTTGACAGTCTCACACTGTGTCACGCGTGACTGCATGCATTATCCCATAGACCTTGGTGTGACTTGGTGGTAATGTGTCTACTTTATTTCAATCAATACTGTATCTCCCAGAGATTAACACAGCGCTAGACTCTATATTTATAATTGTTGTAGAAGTTGGTATTCTTAAAATGATTTTAGGGTCTATCCTAGACCGAAAGCTTCAGTCACTGATGATATCGACGGTAGTTCCGCTGAGATTGCATCTGGCTCCACTGACCGCCTCTAGATCTATACATACATGATTCGACACTGTCCCTCACAAACGTCTCCTTGTTAAGCTACAAGCCAATGGTATTTCAGGACATATCCATGACTGGATAAAGGGATACTTGACAGGACGATCACAGAGAGTATCAGTTAACGGTAAACAATCACCATCGTGCCCAGTATGCAGCGGAATTCCGCAAGGAAGTGTTCTCGGGCCTGTCCTATTTCTTTGTTTCATTGACGATTTACCTGAGAATGTAACATCTTGAATTAAATTATTTGCAGACGATACAAAAATCTATAGTGTTGTGGAAAACAGAAGTGATGCTGAAAACCTTCAACAGGATATTCAAGCTGTTTCAAGATGGGCTGAGAAATGACAATTACAATTCAATGTCTCGAAATGCAAGGTCATTCATTATGGGAGGCGTAACCCAAAATGTGACTACACCATAGCAAATGCTGGAGAAGTTAGCAATATACCTGTACCCGTCTGTGAGAAGGACCTTGGAGTAACTTTTGACTCTGCACTATCATTCTCAGATCATGTGGCAGATGTAAACAAGAAGAGCCAACATCAAGTTGGGTATCATGAAGAGATCCTTTTCAAGTCTGAATGAAAAAGGATGGCTTAGGCCATGTAAAATTGATTTCATGTTGATCGTCCCCCGCCCGCTTCCTATTTGGGGGCCGCCTCCTATTTTTTGTTATTTGTTATTTTTTTATTTATTTTATTTTATTTTTTTTTTTGATTTTTTTTTTGATTTTTTATTTTTTTGAAAGAAAAAAAACATGAAAAACACTGCTAAAATGGCTCTATTTCTGATTTAAAAAAAAAAAAATTGTCGGCGGCCATCTTGAAAAAAAATAGCCTCGACTGTCAGGGAAAATGTACCGAGCGGCCATTTTGAGCGGCCATTTTGAAAAATATCAAATATCAAATAACATGGTACACCCTCCTCCTCTTTTTCAAAAAATCCGGACGATCAACATGTAATCAATTTTACATGGCCTTATGCTCTACAATACCATTATCCGGCCTACTCTTGAATATTGCAACTCGGTTTGGTGTCCCCTGTTCAAGAAAGACAGAGACTTACTGGAAAAAGTGCAGCAAAGAGCTACCCGTCAACTCGCACATATTCGTCACCTAGAATGCCATGAGAGATTGAAAGCCCTCGGGTTAGAAACACTCATTTACCAAAGACAGAGAGCTGATGTTGATTCAAATCTTTAAGATTATGAAAGGAATTGACCGGGTGGATATCAATACATTTTTTCAACTAGTCCATGAATCCAGAACCAGAGGTCACAGTAATGAAAGTAAGGAAGCCAAAGTGTAAATCTGTGCTTCGTCAAAATTCCTTCTCTGTGCGAAGTTGCAACAACTGGACCTCTTCCTCTTGTATGTCAGCCTCTGCTGTCAGTGGTGGTCTATTCAATACCTCGTTAAAGATAAGATAAGATAAAAGACACAACAATTTTCAGAATACCAATTATCTTGTCATATTATCTCTGAGGATTAAGCGCCATTTAAAAAAAATAATACGCACTATTAGTATTACAAGCGCACAAAAGTTTGAGCGCAGGCGCGACCAAAGAGATGAGAAAAAAGATACAACAAAAGTTACTACAATGTTCAGAATACCAACTTTATCTTATCTCCATAGATACAACAATATTAGAGATAACACAGGGTTTGATTGGTTTGTCTGATTTTTCTGCTTTTATTGAAAGTAAGTTATTTGTGAAGTGGACTTGTACTTTAAATATCACATTTTACTGATTTAAGCTATGTAATCGGCGGTCAACTATCGAATCTGAAAAATTGAATATCTTACGCGTGTTTGTAAGGAAAATGGGTAGGGTAGCGCGCCCGCTGCAACTAAAAAAGTCATAAAGACAACATTATACAGAACAATTTTTTTCATGATGGTTCCTTCAATAATTGGCTAGTGCTATTTCATGAACATCCCGGAATCTGTCTTTTGCATGGCCAACGCGCTGATCAAAAATATGAAACATCTGCAAAAGGGCGAACGATCCTTATTTTTGAAGACGCATTGGTATGCGTTTACAAAGACGATCCTCATTGATGCAGACGATCCTTATTCCCGGACCAGCTCCCCTTCTGTTAGTAGTTCTTTTTATGGTGTCCATTCACTAACCAGAGCAATATGAATCTAATAGTAATAGACTATTCACTGAAATTCAGTATTGAAAAGAACTTACTTTGAAATTAAAAGGGTGACCAAAGTTCCCAGAAATTTTGAAAATATTAGAAAATGTGATATTCGATCTATGGTTGTTCATATTCTACACAATATTATATATTTCAATTATAACCAAATGTACGGCAAAGGTTTTTTACTACAAATTAGTTCAATTAGAAAATGTATTAATTGTCAAACTCAAACTTTCAAACTTGTTCAAAGGATTCCGGAGATATCACGATCTAACTGTAATGTCTAAGATCTAACAAATTTGATGTCAGATCGGTGTGCGCGCTGCAACTAAAAAAGTCATGATAAAGACAGTAAGACAAATTGTTTCATGATGGTTACTGGGCTATAGTGCTATTTCATGAATATGTTTAGCCAACTCTGAAAGCAAAAGAAAAGGCTTTATTTATGTAAGGTATCCCAGATTCCAGACACACAACCCCCCATGATCCTACAATGTAAAAGATGAGCACCAAATCCTGCAACCCCTATTTATCATCTATATCATCAATAATAAAGAAAATGAAAGTTTATGAAAATGTTCATAACAACTAGCAAATTGGAGATCACCTCGCAAGATAGGGTACATCACAGAGTTGCCAGTTCGTGTTTGATCAATCGCAACTTTAAAAAATGTATTTCTTTCTTATTTTTAATTGGAATTTGCTCAAACTTTCACTGACCTGTTCCTCTCATTTTTCTGCTTCTATTAAAGTCAGCTTAATATCAGGGTGGACTTCTCCTTTCATAGATAAAATTAAATAAATTGAACAATTGATTTAAATACAGTGTATATATATTTTCAAATCTCCTGCTGACATTTTTAGAGTCACAGATTGGGTGAAATTAAAAATCCAAGCTTTTTTTGAGCTGAATTGCTCTTCTCCATCCACATTCGAAAAAGCACACAAAACTACTGAACCGCTTCCTGATGTTGCTCACTGTTCTCTTTCAAAGTTGTTTTTATCTGAAATATCCTCAGACATCAGACTTGGAATTGAAATAAATATTGTAAGAATATTCTCTACTAGAACATCACAACTGGTTAAGCTCAATATATTTGATTCAATTTTATTCAAAGTTTCACCAGTCTGCTTCTGATTTGTCTGACTTTCTGTTTATATTCGGTTGGACCCCACATCCGACAACTTCAATGTCACTCACAATTATGACTTTTTACTTGCAGATCAATTTTGACTGATGATTGATTGATTGATGACAGTGATAATTACTCCTCCATTTTTTGTCTTTGCAGGCAGCAACAGGTAGAAAAGAGTTTCATTCAACCTTGCACTTTAGTTCCTAACATCAGTATGTCTCGTCAGGTGAGAATCTTTGTAGTGTATTTGTAGTTCAAGTAATTTGTTGAATAGCTCTTTTAGTGATATGATGTTAATAGTGAAAAGTTGCTGGGGGATATATAGGAAGATACATAAAAACAGAAATACATTTCAGTCACATCTTACTTTCAATTTCTCTTGTAATACTTACAGTGTACTACTGGTTACTATTACTACTTGCTCTGCACAAGGAAATCAGGAACCATGTTGCTTCTGGCTGTAATCAAAGTATGATAGCACAGGCAGAGTAGAATCATTTATCAGTTTCTTGTCTTGACCGTGTTGACCACTTTCATTTGTTGCATGTTTCTTTATAGTATTAATGACTGCTTTGAGAGAAATAGTTGTTTTATTACGCTCAAGGGAAGGTTAGAATTGTGCTATTCCCCGAGGCTTGCCGAGGGGAATAGCCCAATTGTAACCTTCCCGAGAGCGTATGAAAACAACTATTTCTCGAATATTAAAGCAGTCATTAATACTTTTATATGCCGAAAAAAAATAAAGCATTCATTAAAACTTTTATATGCCGAAAAAAAATAGACTAAAAAATAAAAAATAAAAAATATTTTTCATTTCACATCACATTTCTGTATCTTATAACACAAAGCTCCGTAAAGTTCTAACCATTTTTTAACATGTAAACCTATGGGGTAACCATGGAGTAACCATGGTTATTAAAAAATATTGAAATGTTTATGCATGGTTACCGGGAATTTTACAGGAACAGTTGAAGTTTATGAATGCAATTCGACCAATCAGATGGCTGGATTTCTTAAGTGAGGTATATAATTATTTATACTGACTAGACCTAGACACTATTATTTCCTATGTCAAAACTTTTAATGTGCAGCACATGTCTTGACAATCTTGAGGGGGGGGGGGGGGGGGGGTAGGATAGTGGAACCCTCAAACTCTTTTTTTTTTTCCTGACAAAATGCAAGAAACTTGTGTATGAGTTGACTGTCATTTCAGTTGACTGACATCTTTCATTTATTTAGACGTTACATTACCGGTACTCTTTTCAATTGTGTTTGTATTCCACACTTGCAGGGATCAGCTTTATCTGAACAGGATCCTAATGTGATCCGTCGTGGTGTGAGTAAGCTGAGACCACCTTCTAAGCTCCCACAGCCTGGACTCAAGAGGATGCTTTTATCTGATAACCAGGTATTATACCATTCTACACAAAATTAGGAATAAGATATGAAATAATCAATGCAAAAAGAAGATGTCATTGATTTTGTATGAGCAACAAATACAGTATTAACACTATTTATTTTCTTTATTCTGTAGAAAACTTACTCCATATAAGGCATTAAAAAAAATATGTTGAATTGCCCTTTGCGACCAACCCCAAAATCTGTAAAACTATGTTGGCTTTAAAAAAAATAACCATTTTCTTTTATGGGGGAAATGGTTAAAGGATTTTTTTTAATAATCGTTTTAAAGCGTATAAAACTGATAAATATCGGCCCAAAGAGGGAGAAAGAAAAAAAGATTTCCGACCGCCAGACCCATGTTTTAGCACCTATTAGAGCAATACAACATCCTTTTTGGGGGGCCTAAGCAATTTCTAATGCATGGATGTTCATAATGTTATTGTCCAAACAATGAAGAAGGTGTTTCATGCATGTGTAGTAAAACATAGAAACATTACAATGTTTTGTAACTATTATCCTTGAAAAAGTGTTTTAAAAAGAAATGTTTCTTCCACAAAAAGGCTGAAAATGTTGCTCCAGTGGCTAAGAAAACTCGGCTCGATATGACTAAACCTGCACCAGCTAAGAGGCCCACCGTTCCTGCTACACGGAAACTTGGTCCTTCAGCCACTAGTAGACCAGGAATAACAAAACCAGTCACTAGACCTACAGTTGCTAGACCAGGTCCTGCTACAATGAGACCACGGGTCGGAGCTCAGACCAAAGCAGCACCTGCTAAACCAGGTTTGTTGAGATCCTTTGAATTGTGCTGAGACTGAGTCATAAACTATTCATACATTCAAGCTTGCTTGCATGTTAACGTATTCATTGAGCCAAAGAACATATACACATCATAACATTTCTCAAAGGCTAAATTAACCCTAAGAGGCCATGGCCAAGGAGAAGGAGGGGGTGCTCCTCCCAAGCTGAGTGACCAGCCAAATAAAATTGCCTTTTGTGGATAAATAACAAATTAAACAAATTTCTCAAATATAATGCAGCCTCTTTTCACCTTTGTTTCAATAAAAGATGAGCTACTTTGGTTTTATAATTCAGTGCTCAGAAGTAACTTGTTAAAGATGAAATATTCACATGCTTTGCCTGATGAACAAAAAATGAATTCTTTATTAATTATTTCTTGCAACCTAGCTCTGTTTTCAAGTGTTCTTCATGACCGTTTTCCTTCTTATTTTCTTCCTCTAATAGCACACATTTTTGTATATTTTGACACCAATAAATTACAAAGAATCCAAAACTCAGCAGCCAGACTAATCACTAGAACTAAACACAGAGAACATATAACACCCATACTTAAACAATTACACTGGCTACCAGTTAGGTCCCATATTAATTATAAGATCCTTTTACTGAAATATCAATGCCTAAACGGTACAGCCCCGTCTTACCTCCAAGATCTCATTCTACAATATACCCCTACAAGAAAATTAAGATCAAATAGTAAATCCCTCCTGGTAGCTCTAAGCACTGAAACAAAATGTTATGGCACTCGCTCTTTCAAAAATTCTTCGGCCGAATTGTGGATCAGCTTGCCTGATATTGTCAAACAGGCAAGCACAACAGAATCATTCAAGACTCTGGTGAAGACCTATCTTTTTGTAAATTGTTAATTTTGTTCCAGCTGTTTAGTGAGTTCTTTGGTTAGAGTATCATGTACATATTTAATTTATCAGGTGGGCTGTATAACGTACAGACCACCTTATAATTTCGTTAGAATTGCCTTTATTTATTTATTTATTATTATATATTTTTCTTATTTCTAACCTCTTTTTTGTTGGCAAGATAACTTGGAAATGGCTCAATCAAATGCCTTGAAATTTGGCACACATATGTATAGGCATATGTACAAAGCACAATAACGTTTTCAACATTGACCTTTACTGATGACGTCATCTAGGCGCCATTTTGTAAAATTTTACGAAAATCAACTCATGATCATATCTTCATAACCAAAAGGTATTTCTCATTCATATTTACCATGATGAAGGTCAATATCCGTCCGGTCAATTTCAGGTCAAATAACGCGCGCGTGCGCGTACGTCCGCGCGTCAATGCGCGCGCAAAATTTTGAAATGCTCAAAATCGTCTCAGAATCATTTTGCATACGTTTCAGGCCATTCTATGCATTTTTTTAAAAATCGCGCGCACGAGCATGCGCGCGTTAAACTATTACACAACATAGAATCGCCATTTTTTTTCTTTCATAATATTCCACATATTTTTACAAACAAATTGATACCATGTTTGTCTCTTTATGACTATTAATAACGGAATAATCGACCGTTTAACAAAAATTTCCGTGCGCGCGAGCTCTTGTAATACATAGCATATATGGGCTAAAACATGTCTATACAAAATCCATTGTAGCTCTTTAGGATGCAAGGTGACCCCAATTTTTGTTCATATTTTAATAGAGTATGATTTGGAGATATTGTTTCATGTCTCATTTGACCCTCAATTAACTCATAACGTCATCATAATGGCCTCCGAACTCAAAATTCCAATTTGCATATTATGACGTCAGCATATTTATGGAAAATTGATTGTATCTCTGTAAATATTGATCGATTTTCTTCCAAATTTTGATATGTTCTAGCTGAGACAAATTTCTACAAATGCAGTTACTACTATCTTTCATTATGACATAGGCATCATGGCGTATTTTTGCGATTAAAGGAGGCATGTCAATTTTTTACATTTTGCGTGTATTCTCTATGGGACATGACTTTTTCTCAAAACTCGATTCTACATTCCCGTCTTTCGCGAGCAATATCTACGTCGTTTTAGCTTCGTTTACGCTGAACTTCAAGTATGTTGTAGATGAGACAAAAAGCTATCTCAAATGTACCCATTATTTTGTCTCAATTTTTTGTTGGATCAGCCCACCTATACTTGTTCCAAACAAGTATTACAAATCTAGTTTATCATTTAATTTTCATGTTTAAATTTGTAATACCTGAATGCACAATCTGTTACATGTAAGCTATATAGGAATTGCGTATCATTATTGTTGTTTGTAATTAATTATTTTCATGTATCAGGCATAAATGTTCATTTCTATTCCGCCCTATCTCTATTTGCTTCTTTTCTAAGCGCAATTTAGCGCATAGGGACTTTCTTTGTGTTAGAGATATGCGCTATACGAATAACGTTAATTATTATTATTATTATTAAATCTCACCCTCTCAATTTCTAATTTACAAATTCTTGTATCATCGCTCACTCACTGATCTTTGCCCCATTTCTCATTCTTCATATTCCTTTGCCATCTTTTTATTTTATATATTTCTTTGCAGTTATTGTCATTATATTTACCCCCCCCCCCCCCAACAGAAAAGGGGGGGGGGGGGGGTTGAAAAGAAATAAAAGCAGCTTGACCTTTACCTTTCTCATGCATCCCCAAACAAAAACAAAAACAGCAGCAAAACCGAGACATGCAGCAGCACCCGTTACTAGCAGACCAGGTGCCAGGGCAAGCAAACCCACTGGGCCACCTCCAAGCAAACCAGGTAATGCCAACATGTCTAAGACCTCTTTACTCTATCACTCATAACATTTAACACAATTCGTATTTAGGTTTATTCTGTGTTAAAAAAGATACAAATTCAAACTCAAATTCCAATAATTAGAACAATAACAAATACAATGAATGAAATTTTTACAAAAGTAATTAACTAGAAAATCATGTACAAATATTATTGTACATGATTTTCTACTCAATTACTATTGTAAACATTTCATTCATTGTATTTGTTATTGTTCAAATTTTTGTATTTTGAGTTTAATATTATACAAGCATACAAATAAGGCCTTTAAAAAAAATGTTGTATTGCCTTTTTTTTCTCCCTCTTTGGGCTGATATATTCCAGTTTTGAATGCGTTAATTTTTTTTCTTCCCTAAAAAAACGGTAAAATAAACACAACTTTTTTTAAATGCCGACCATAGATTTCAAGATTTTTGGGTCGGTCGCAAAGGGTAATACAACATCTTTGTTTTTTTAAGGTCTAAGATAAGAAATATAAAGAAAATATTTTTCAATAAATTAGAGAGGTATAATTAAGAATGCAGAAGACCACCATTGTGAGCGGTTGGTCTTTGGTAATTGTGATATTGACATTTATGCATCAACATTATGGACTGGTATACAATTGTTTAATACTTGTGAGTGAAGTAAAATGAAGTAATGGAATTTGATAAGTTTGATGTGCATAATGTTGTGGCATCATCATTGCTATGTGACATAACTATTAGCAGGCCTTAAATTTCAATATTTTTAGGGCAAGGCCACTTTTCTGTAGGGCACACTCCTATATTACAGCACAAATAGGAAGAATTGAAAAGGGCAGCAAAAATCTCCAAGGCCAATGAGAGGGGCATCCTAGAGGGCCTTGGATTAATTTAAGCCCTGTATTATTAGTTTGTATTTTGGCTGCCTTGGTGGCCTTGGATTAATTTAAGCCCTGTATTAGTTTGTATTTTGGCTGCCTTGATGGGCTTGGATTAATTTAAGCCCTGTATTAGTTTGTATTTTGGCTGCCTTGATGGCCTTGGATTAATTTAAGCCCTGTATTAGTTTGTATTTTGGCTGCCTTGGTGGCCTTGGATTAATTTAAGCCCTGTATTAGTTTGTATTTTGGCTGCCTTGATGGCCTTGGATTAATTTAAGCCCTGTATTAGTTTGTATTTTGGCTGCCTTGGTGGCCTTGGATTAATTTAAGCCCTGTATTAGTTTGTATTTTGGCTGCCTTGATGGCCTTGGATTAATTTAAGCCCTGTATTAGTTTGTATTTTGGCTGCCTTGATGGCCTTGGATTAATTTAAGCCCTGTATTAGTTTGTATTTTGGCTGCCTTGGTGGCCTTGGATTAATTTAAGCCCTGTATTAGTTTGTATTTTGGCTGCCTTGACGGCCTTGGATTAATTTAAGCCCTGTATTAGTTTGTATTTTGGCTGCCTTGGTGGCCTTGGATTAATTTAAGCCCTGTATTAGTTTGTATTTTGGCTGCCTTGGTGGCCTTGGATTGATTTAAGCCCTGTATTAGTTTGTATTTTGGCTGCCTTGATGGCCTTGGATTAATTTAAGCCCTGTATTAGTTTGTATTTTGGCTGCCTTGGTGGGCTTGGATTAATTTAAGCCCTGTATTAGTTTGTATTTTGGCTGCCTTGACGGCCTTGGATTAATTTAAGCCCTGTATTAGTTTGTATTTTGGCTGCCTTGACGGCCTTGGATTAATTTAAGCCCTGTATTAGTTTGTATTTTGGCTGCCTTGGTGGCCTTGGATTAATTTAAGCCCTGTATTAGTTTGTATTTTGGCTGCCTTGGTGGCCTTGGATTGATTTAAGCCCTGTATTAGTTTGTATTTTGGCTGCCTTGATGGCCTTGGATTAATTTAAGCCCTGTATTAGTTTGTATTTTGGCTGCCTTGGTGGCCTTGGATTAATTTAAGCCCTGTATTAGTTTGTATTTTGGCTGCCTTGGTGGCCTTGGATTGATTTAAGCCCTGTATTAGTTTGTATTTTGGCTGCCTTGGTGGGCTTGGATTAATTTAAGCCCTGTATTAGTTTGTATTTTGGCTGCCTTGGTGGCCTTGGATTAATTTAAGCCCTATATTAGTTTGTATTTTGGCTGCCTTGGTGGCCTTGGATTAATTTAAGCCCTGTATTAGTTTGTATTTTGGCTGCCTTGGTGGCCTTGGATTAATTTAAGCCCTGTATTAGTTTGTATTTTGGCTGCCTTGATGGCCTTGGATTAATTTAAGCCCTGTATTAGTTTGTATTTTGGCTGCCTTGATGGCCTTGGATTAATTTAAGCCCTGTATTAGTTTGTATTTTGGCTGCCTTGGTGGCCTTGGATTAATTTAAGCCCTGTATTAGTTTGTATTTTGGCTGCTTGGTGGGCTTGGATTAATTTAAGCCCTGTATTAGTTTGTATTTTGGCTGCCTTGGTGGCCTTGGATTAATTTAAGCCCTGTATTAGTTTGTATTTTGGCTGCCTTGGTGGCCTTGGATTAATTTAAGCCCTGTATTAGTTTGTATTTTGGCTGCCTTGGTGGCCTTGGATTAATTTAAGCCCTGTATTAGTTTGTATTTTGGCTTGCTTATCATGATAAGATGTGATGTGAATAAGAAAAGCCATATTAGTTTAGTCTGCAGGAAATTGCCTTTAAGTGACTCAGTAACATTGCCTCATTTTCTGAAGCATAATGATGGATTTAGCTCATGCTGCAATAATAATTATAAACCTATAGTTCAGTCAGGAACCCCATGACTTTTACTGGCTGATCGCCTGTTTGATTATCAAGATATTTATGATAAAACCAGTCACTCAAATATTTTTACTTTTTGAGGCACTTCTTGATCATTTTGAAGAGCAATTTTTTTAGGGCTTCAATATTACATGATATCACAGACACTGATAACACATAGGGCCTTGCATCTCAGATTTAACATTGTCTAGAGGAAATCACTTTAAGAGAATAGCTACATTTAGGGGTAGTTTTCCATTTGTTCCTTCATGTACCAGCTTCTTGAAACCTTATTTTGTAATTGTTTGTATAGCTGGTGGTGGTAAGAGCAAGAGACAGCCATGGGATCTAAAGGGTCGCCTAGCAGATATGGAGGCTGCTATGGAAAACAGGACAATGTCAAATCAGGTAATAACTCATGTTTATTGCCTGGTCATATCAAGTTTCCATTCAGTATTGCACAAAAACAACTTAAAACCCCATTCTCCAAATTAACCCTATGTTAACTGGGGGGGGGGGGGGGGTGTCAATTTGACCCCCCCCCCTGTTGTAATTTAGCCACTACTCCAAACCATGGCAGATATAAAGTTTTCCTTTCATGACTTTTTTTCTTTCAACTCTTACGCATCTTTTAAAACAATTTTTTTTTTAACTCGGAGGTATAGTTACAAAGTCACGTGACCTTTTGTCTTTGCATGTCAGCCTGAAAATCAATTGAAATTACCATAGTATTCTATACACTTCACTTGACATGCATGTAAATTTTCGCGGCGATAGGCTGTGAAACGGCCAAGATCTTAGGGGAGGGGTCAAATTGACACCCCCCCCCCCCCCCCCCCCCCCTGGTAAAACCTGGTCTGAAATAGCCCAGTTAGAATAACGTTAAGGGTCAACATGGGTGAAATTTGCCGCAGTTACAATGACAACATAACATGTTCACTGATCGGCTCACCTATATACATGTAGTTGAGGCGGCAAGCCATGCTTAATTAATACAAAGTCATTGTGAACATTCATACTCCACACAAAGAGTACCGCTGCACTTTTGTTATTCCTGAAAAAATGCTTATTGCAACAGATTGTCAAATGTTGTGGAAATTGGTCTCTAAAGTTACTAGACACTTAAAAGGAAAAAGATTTGTCTCGATCTTCAACGGTTGTGTAGTAGTCAAGGATTTTGTACAGTCAGATTGAGGTTTAAGGGGAAAAACAATTATTTTGACTTTTTGCAGAATCTGGAAGGGAGAATAATGAGCGCATCGATTTCTTGGAGAGCTTGAATCGACAGCTTCAAGGGACTGTCCAGATTAAGGAGACCCTGTCTAACCAGGCTGAAGAGACTATTCGCTCGCTAGAAAGGAAACTCAGGTATTTACCACATTTAAATCTAAATCAGCAGTGTTGATTGAAGGTAATTAGGCCCGAGTCAAAAGGGTTCCCCGCCCGGTCCCTGACTGTCGCGCCGAAACCCGGGTTTGAATATTCGGGTTTTGGGTTTTTATGCCTCCTTTACGAAGTAGCCGGAGGCATTATGTTTTTCGGGTTGTCCGTCCGTCCGTACATCTGTACGTACGTCCCGTTCTCGTGATCACGTTATACGAAGAACCGATTGATGGATTCCTGCCAAACTTTGGTCATGTATGTATCTTGCAGAGCCGATGAACTGATTAGATTTTGGGTTCACGAGGTCAAAGGTCACAGGGCTCATTATGTATGCAAAAACAGCTCGTGATCGCGTTAATCTCAAGAACCGATTGATGGATTCCTGCCAAACTTAGGTCATGTGTGTTACTTGCAGAGCCGATGAACTGATTAGATTTTGGGGTCAAGGTCAAAGGTCATGCGGCTCATTATGTATGCAAAAATAGCTTGTGATCGCATTATCATTAGAACAGATTGATGGATTCCTGCCAAACTTAGATCATTTATGTATCTTGCAGAGCCAATGAACTGAGTAGATTCTTGCTTCAATAAGGTCATTGGCTCATTATGTATGCAAAAATAGCTTGTTAACGCATTCTCATTAGAACTGACAGATGGATTACTATTTAACTCAGGACATCTTGCAGAGCCAATGAAGTGAGTAGATTTTAGGGTCATGAGGTCAAAGATCAAAGGGTCATATATGTATATGAGAAATTGCTTGTAATCATGATATTCTGAGAACCTGTTAATGGATTATTACAATTGAACTTGAATTTGAAAAATTTCTTCTGTTTTGGTTTGTAAAATTGCTCTATGACGGAGGCATCATTTTCGACTGCGCGCAGTCGAAGTTCCATCTAGTTCATAATTAAAATCACACTGATATTTTGAAATAAAAAACTAAAAATATGCAATTCACAAACGTATGTTTCAATTTAATTAAATAAATATGCTTTAGAATTTTCAGCTCTTCCTCTATTTAAATACTCAATGAATGATACTGGCAAGACTTAGGCATGCTTGATTTGGTAATGGCATGCTAATGTCTAGGAGTGTACACAATAGAGAAAGGTGTTTGCTGTATTAGCCATGTTCACACAATGGCATTGTCAGTATGCTTCGATACACATGGTAAAGAATGAATTCAACCTTCTACATCAACCAGGCTCATTCTCCAGTATTCTGTTGATAGCAATCCAGCATCATTCATTTCCCAAAGGGTTTGTTGGATCGTGTTTGTGATACTTCCCAAGAGACAGGGACAGATAATAGATTTCAATTTTTGATAAAGTTCAGAGTATACTGCATGTATATAATGTCATCAGTACAAGGTGAAAATCAAAGTTGTCGAGAAGGAATAACTCTGCTTTTGCATCAGCAGGTAATGTGTGTTTGGTGATTTTGTTGTTATCCGTCCAATATCTTTGATTTATGCGATATGCGTTGATGTCAGCGATTGCTCTTTAGGGGTTGTGATGTGTGTTTAAATATATTTTTTTAAATAAAACTCATTTTCCCTGAAGAAATCAGTCAGTGTTAAGGGTATGTTGTACTATGGTTGTTTTTTACACCAAACTTGTTATCCTGCTTCACCAGGGAGATAATTTTAATACTACTGCTCGTTCTAATGTGAGAATGAATACTGAGAAAGTAGAGAATTGCAAATCTGAAGGGTATAATCTTGCAATGTATGATCATGTCATTATAATGAAAATGTCATTTAACTTCTAAAAAAGAGAAATTAAATGGTGCTTGAAGTGATAAATATTCAAATTTTAAAGAATATATTTTGATGATACAGTCTTGAGAATTCATAAATATAGTCGAAAAGAAAAAAAACAAGACGACACTCTTACGGTAGAAATGAAGCACGCCTTTATGATAATTCTGGAGGTACAAGGATAATTCTGACCAAAATTCATGACATGCAGTACTACAGGCATTGGACATACAGTGCTTCATTTGAAATGGTGTTTGGCCAGAAAATGCGGCATACTTTTTTCAGACTCTTTGTGTGGAAGTCTGATAGCTTATTGAGGTCGTTTTTCGTCATTCTCCAACATTCAGAGCTGTACAGGAGCGTGGAAAGGACACAGCTCTGGTACACTTTTAGCTTGGTCTTGGTCTTGGTGCTGTACTGCTTTGATCTCCTTATATTGTTGAGCATTCCGAGTGCATTTCTGGCTTTATTAACTCATATCCTGCCATGAGACTGCTAGCGCGCTATTGTTATAGTGCTCTGTGCACGCGAGCGCGTTATCGATTGATTGCTTCGTTCAAGCTAGCGAGCCACCGCTACTCTGCTTTGTGCACGCTAGCAAGCATATGTAATTACAGTTATTGTTCATGCCCATTGCACCGTGCTGAGTGCTTTTGCAGCTCTATTGAAAGTACCATCGCATGCATCAGATTATCGGCTTTGGATTACGCGTCTTTGTATACAACAGTCAGATCAGATTTTCTCGAGTAATTCAGCGATTTGTTTTTTGTAAAGATTTAAATAACACGCACTTGAACCAACCTTAAAATTAACTTGGCACACAGGAGATTTGTGGCTGGCACAATAGGGATTAGCACTGTGGCACTGGGTGCATTGTATTGGTGGCAGCTTAAGCGGTTCTTAATGTCTTTGCCTGCGCCTCCATCGTGCCTGACAGTGCTGCCGAGGGGCCGTATTCTGAACCCTGTGTTATCTCTAATATTGTTGTATCTTTGGGTAATCTGCCATGGTAAGCAAGCCATAGTTAGAAGTGTATTCTCTAATTTTCAGACCTACATTAATTTTGAGGTAAATTCTATCTTCAAATGTGTAAACTGAATAGTTAAAACATATGTTTTAACGTTTGGAATGTTGAAGTTTTGTAATTTTGATAATGAGTTTGATGGTCCCGTATTGATTACAACTCTACTGGAGTTTGATCTTAATCACAACTACAAACATGAGAATTTGGCAACTGCAGACTACAGTTGATTAATGAACTTGCATTCAATTCTTTTCAGTTGAAACTGTTACGAAAATGGGGCTCTATAAGTGAAAGAATTATTAATAATTTAAGATAGTGAGGTTTGAAGGAGTGAATACATAACTGATAAAACATTGCCCGCTTTCATTACACAGAGTCAGATATTGTTGCTTCATGCAGTTTGCCCTTATAACAACAAACTGATCACTTTAATACAATAATTGTGGACTAAAAGAAATACCCTTAACCCTAAAAAGGCCGGGCTATTTGATGTCTTAGTACGGCCGGGGGGGGGGGGGGGGGGGGGGGGCATTATGGCCCCCCATAAGATCTCGGCCGTGAAGCGGCCGATCTCTGCGAAAATGTGCACGCATGTCAAGTGAAGTGTATAGAATACTATGATAATTTCAGTTTTTTGTAAAATTCACTCATTTGCATATTTATGGTAATTTATGCAAATAAGGTCATAAAAGTAACATTTTTACCCATAAATCATATATTATTCATATTTAAGCATTCTTTTTCACTACATATATTCATTAGACCATTCTGAATAATAATACGACAAAAAAAAATTGGAGGTGCCAGCTTCTTATGTTATCTCTTGCTTTTATAATTTCTTATGTATTTCATTGTTTTTTAACTTATGTATTTTATTGTTTTTGTTGTTTTATTTAATTTCTCACTACAATTCAACTATTGTGACTCCCAAAACAACCACCTAAACTTTAAACAAGACCCAATAACCCATGTTTGATCTATTTTTAGGAAAAATTACTTTTCCATATGTTTTGTACACAAATCACGAAAATTAGCGATTTTCGGGCTGACATGCAAAGACAAAAGGTCACGTGACCTTGTAACCGTAGGTCCGATTTTCAAAAAAATCTTTTAAAAGTTGCGCAAGACTTGAAAGAAAAAAGTCAGCGAGCGGCGGGGCGCCATCGATATGCGTTCCTGAACAATCAGAAAAATCATGGAGGGGGGGCCATGATGGCCCCCCCCCCCCGCCTTATTAGGGTTAAGAGCAACCTTTGCAATTAAACCATAAAATTTGAGGGAGAGCTGGCATAGAAATTTAGAAGTCTCAATTAGATTGATTGATGGAAAGTTAATTTTGCACATTAAACGACAGAGTCCTCTTTAATGCATACTCTGACTAAAACAAGCCATTATTTTGAGCAATAACGAGATATTGTCAGAAATCGACTCTTAATCCTTGTCTTAAATAAGACCCCCCCCCCCCCATCCCGCGCTTTTTTTACGTTTCATTAAATTATTCGAGAAAGAAGGCGATTCGTTGTACCGTTCTCGAATCTTAATTCTTGTCTGAATTCAGCCCTCCCCCCCCCCCCCCCCCCCCCCCCGCGCTTTGCGCGGAAGCGTCAAACGATTAATATAATTATTCGAGAAAGAAGATGATTCGTCGTACCGTTCTTGACTCTAAATCCTTGTCTTAAATATACCCCCTCCCCCCTCCTGCCCGCGCTTTTAACGCTTCATTTAATTATTCGAGAAAGAAGACGATTCGTTGTACCGTTTTCGATTCTTAATTCTTGTCTGAATTCAGCCCTCCCCCCTCCACTCACGCGCAAAGCGCGAAAGCTTTGAAGATTCATTAAATCATTAGACAAATAAGACGATTCGTTGTACCGTTCTCGACTTTAAATCCTTGTCTTGAATAAGATTCCCCCCCCCCCTCCCGCGCTTTTAACGCTTCATTTAATCATTAGACATTCGTTGTACCATTCTCGACTCTAAATCGTTGTCTTAAATAAGACCCCCCCCCCCCCTCCCGTGCTTTTAACGCTTCATTTAATTATTTGAGAAAGAAGACGATTCGTTGTACCGTTCTCGACTCTCAATTCTTGTCTTAATTACACCCCCTCCCACTCTCGCACAAAGCGTGGAAATTTAATTGTTTTCGCTTCTCTCTATTTATAATTCTCAAGCGCTGATGATATTGGCATTCATTTTCTTCATTCATTTTCTTTACTTTCCGTTGGCTTACTTTTTGTAATAAAGTCGGTAACAGCGATATTTTAATTGTTTTCGCTTCGCTCTCTCCCCGATCCGTCTCTCTTTATATTGCTCAAGCGCTTAATTGTTATATTGACATTCATTTTCTTCATTCATTTCTTTCTTTCCGTTGCTTACTTTTTGTCATGATAGACGCTAGTAACATCAGCCAAATTGAATTGTTTTCGCTTCTCTCGATCTCCCGCAATCTGTCTCTCTTCATAATTCTCAAGCGATGGTGATATAGGAATTCATTTCTTTTTTTCCGTTGGCCTACTTTTTTTCATAATAGACGGTAACATCAGGGAAATTAAATTGTTTTTGCTTGTCTCTCTCCAGCGATCTGTCTCTCTTTATGATTCTCAAGCGCTGGTGATATTGATTTTTTTTTTTTTTCATTCATTTCTTTCTTTCCGTTGGCTTACTTATTTCATAATAGACGGTAACATCAGCTATTTAATTTTTTCGCTTCCCGCGATCTGTCTCACTTTAAAATTCTCAAGCGCTGATGATATTGCCATTCATTTTCTTTACTTTCCGTTGGCTTACTTTTTGTAATAAAGTCGGTAACAGCGATATTTAAAAAAAAAATCGCTTCGCTCTCTCCCGCGATTCGTCTCTCTTTATATTGCTCAAGCGCTTAATTGTTATATTGACATTCATTTTCTTCATTCATTTCTTTCTTTCCGTTGCTTACTTTTTGTCATGATAGACGGTAGGTAACATCAGCTAAATTGAATTGTTTTCGCTTCTCTCTCCAGCGATCTGCGTTCATTTTCTTCATTCATTTCTTTCTTTCTGTTGGCTTACTATTTGTCATATAAAATCCGGTAACATTAGCTTAATTGAATTGTTTTCGCTTCTCGATCTCCTGAGACATGTCTCTCTTTATATTTCACAAGTGCTGGTGTTGTAGGCATTCATTTCCTTCATTCATTTCTTTTTTTCCGTTAGCATAATTTGTGTAATAAAAGTCGGTAACAGCGATATTGAAATGTTTTTGCTTCTTTCTCTCCCGCAATCTGTCTCAAGCGCCGGTGATATTGACGTTTATTTCCTTCATTCATTTCTTTCTTTCGGAATGCAGCGTCTCGTAAATATGCTAATAACACTTATTGTTCGACTTTGAGTTCCAAAGTTGCCAGTTGCTGGTACCACATCTAATTTACTTCTCGCAGGTCCATGCTGAAACCAATAATTATTGTCTGAATTCTAGACTAACCCAACGCTCCAGGCTCAACTAAATGTACGCAATAGTCCTGTAGAAGTTTTTCAGACCAGGAAAAGTTGTTAAGTACAAGGTTTTTTTGTTGATTTGTGTTCTAGATGGGTATTGAAGTAAATTCAGCTTGGTTGCCAGCTTGGCAACCTTGGGCAACTTTTTTAATAGCCATATTAGCATAATCATCTAATTAGCATATGTGCAATATGTATAATGTTGCTAATCTCAATCCAGGATAATACGACTTTTCAAGAGTTTTCTATGACAAGGAATTCATTTATGACACCAATTTTTATTTTTAAGTAATACAATTGTCTTAAATATAATTAGCATAATATGTACAATATATGGACTTCATTGTCATTGTTTATCTATAAAGCCTAAAAATGGTGCAATGCAACATTGTAAATCGCTGTTGAAAGATTAATCATTAATTCATGAGAAGATATTCCATGTAAATGTAGTATAATTAGCCTAATTAGCATAATAATGTAATTAGCATATATGTGCAATTTGCAATAATAGACAAATAGAGGAATATCATGCAATCCAAAACATATATTTTACATTTTTTGTAAGGTAAATTATGTATCAAATAAGGCCTTTAAAAAAAAAAATGTTGAATTGCCAAAAAGAAAGATGTTGTAGTGCCAAAACATGGGTCGGTCGGAAATCTTTTTTTTTTTTTTTTAAACTTTAAACAAAAAAACACCAGAACTGTTTTGGAGTCGAAAATGCCATCATATTACCAGGGGAACCTCCGGGGGAGATCCATGGCAGCAGAAAAACTACTGACATGGAACTGTGACAACAGGGCCAGATATACAGCCTACACCCTAACCCATTTACCCCTCAACTGATGATCTTGCCCTGCATGTGAAAACATGGCGTCACATCCAATACAGCTGCAGTCTCCTCCCTATATACCTTACCAACAGATAAAGGGCTTTTGTGACAGTTAGTACAACTTATCCCCTCCTCACCAACATTTCTTGTGACTTATGCATAAACATGATGAGCTGATGAATAATCATTGCCAGGACAATTGATTTCCCACCATGCATCTTAATATATGCACAATCAGTGAAAGCTATAACAATCATCGTGTGGGTAAATAAAAGATTTTCAGCTGTTCCTCTATTTAAATACTCAATGAATGATACTGGCAAGACTTTGGCATGCTTGATTTGGTAATGGCATTCTAATGTCTAGGAGTGTACACAATAGAGAAAGGTGTTTGCTGTATTAGCCGTGTTCACACAATGGCATTGTTAGTATGCTTCGATACACATGGTAAAGAATGAATTCAACCTTCTACATCAACCAGGCTCATTCTCCAGTATTCTGTTGATAGCAATCGAGCATCATTTATTTCCCAAAGGGTTTGTTGGATCATATTTTAATGTCTTTGCTTACAAGTCCTTCAGCTTCATACATTTTCATGCATATTAATAATAATATAATAATAGTGGGTTCTTGTATAGCGCTCATGTCAGTCAGATTTGACCCTCCTGGCGCTCCAGATTATTACCCTGGCTTAAATCCCCTCTCTGTATTCGTTTCTATTTGTCTGTTTCTTTCTAACTCTTCCCATCTTCATCTTTCTTCCCCCTCACTCAATTTCCTTCTCTGTTTCTTGTTCTTTCTTTCTCTCTCACTTTTTCAATTGTGATCAGCTTGTTCTTTCCTACATCCATGTTTCAAGAATGCAGAATTTACATTCTTCATGTAACTCATGTATTCTTGAGGAAGGCATGAATGCCTAGATGTTTATACAGATAACGTCTATGTTCAAAAGGGAACCACTCCATTTTCATCGGGGCATAGATTATACTTGCAAAGTTTTTCAGCACCACTTTTTTTTTGCCTGAAAAACTTCCAGTACTGTACATGTATAGTGATCACTAAAAGCTTTACCTGCGACCTGCGCTGAATTTCTCTCAGTAGTATGACAAAGACTCATCATCATAAAGGGTACTGAAGCCAACTCCCACGGTGCATGACATACGTAGCCCGTTGGTGATAATGCTCATCATGTAGCACATAATTGTGACCTGCTGGACGTCTTCTAGATTCCTAGCACCGATCCTCTATTAAATCCTCAAGATGTTCACCTAGGACAATGTTTTGTTATACATGGAAAGGTTAGATGAACTTGTATCATCACATTTGATTTAGTTTGATTCCTTTTGTTTGGCCATGATAGAATTTGAATACAAGTTCCATTTCCACACATTTGTTGAACTTTGCAATATTGTGGGTCATTTCAGTTAGGTGCAATGTTCAAACTTGAATGAATAAAGAGTTGTGCTTGCATGATGGGCTATGGGATATAAATGCACTCAGCGTACTATGTGTCTGTAGAGATTTTTCAAGAATTGAGAATATATTTATGTAATATCAGATGGTCAAACATTCACTTAGTTTTATATCTCCATGTATGAACAAGGAAAATTGGATACGATACATTCCAGAGTTGTTTATCAACCAATCTCGCATACTTGTCGTCAAAAGTTTAGACGTTCTGATCTCTCCGAACCCTGCTCTTCTAAACAATCTCCCCGTGCAGGATTACCGTGCCATCGTCAGCCACATCATAGACGTCATCAACATGGACATCAACATGGGGATTTGACTGGAATGTGGTCTTCAAGTGGGACTATATGACCCAGGCAGAGAGGAACAGCAGGAGCCAGGGCAGATCCTATAGCTCCCATGACCCAGGCAGAGAGGAACAGCAGGAGCCAGGGCAGATCCTGTAGCTCCCATGACCCAGGCAGAGAGGAACAGCAGGAGCCAGGGCAGATCCTATAGCTCCCATGACCCAGGCAGAGAGGAACAGCAGGAGCGAGGGCAGATCCTATAGCTCCCATGACCCAGGCAGAGAGGAACAGCAGGAGCCAGGGCAGATCCTATAGCTCCCATGACCCAGGCAGAGAGGAACAGCAGGAGCCAGGGCAGATCATATAGCTCCCATGAGGCCTTTTTAAAGGTAGATGTCAAGTTTTGTTGGCAATGATTTAACTTGAACTTGAATTGTTGCATGTATAGCAGAAGTGTTGATGTTGATGATGTTATCATAAGTGGAGGAGGAGGAGGAGGGGATCGTGAGCGCGCCTATCATAACACCTAGAGATCGCAGGCCTGAGATCAATAGTTCAAGCTAGCCTGGGCAAGATTTGGGTTGGGTCCATCCCTTCATCCATGGGTAGATTTAGGTGTTTTTTGTGTCAAAGGGGTGGGGAGGGGGAGGAGTACAATTTTGAAAATATATTCTGGTTCAAATGTATATATGATAATTTACCAAACAAAATGACAAGCAGAAAAATTAACAATTAACCCAGTAATAATGCACATTATCACTGGAAAAACAAATCTTGTTGCAGAATCTGGCAAAATGCAAAGTGGCATAAATATTTCTCTTTAGACAAAGTTGCAGTTAAATCTCAGGCTTAGTCATTGATATATGTTCTATAGGAGTTAAACTAAGACTTATTTGAGGATAATCCAACCAATTTAAAAAAAGGTGAATCGGTGAAAGCTACAACCAATTTTAAAAAAAGGTGAATCAGTGAAAGATATAACAGACGAGTCATAATTTAAACACAATTTTTGTCAAAGATTCTCTGTTGTCTACCACCTAAATTCTTCTATTTATAGTATCATGCAAAAACAAGTAGCATTCTAACATAATATAGACATAAAATCTATGATTTTAAATTGATATTGCCAAAAATATTAAAGAACTAACGTTTTATAAAACAAAAAGTAGACTCTTGTACATAAACTATTGTTTAAATAGAGGAATATCATGCAATCCAAACATATATTTTATATTTTTTGTAAGGTAAATTATGTATCAAATAAGGCCTTAAAAAAAAAAAGGTGTTGTATTGCCAAAAAGAAAGATGTACCGTATTTGCCGGCGTAAAGGCCACAGTATTTTTGGAAGAGAAAATATCAAAAAGTCGGAGTGCGGCGTATACGCCGAAACAGTAAAAGTCGCAAGTCAAAACAGCACGTCCATTATTTGTAGGCAACTTCAATTTTTCATACAAAAAAATATATTAACAAAATTGACTTGAAAACACATCGGACAAGATCTAGTCTGAACCACGTCAGCAGCAAATTTGAAGAAGTTATCTTTTTAATCGTTGTGCAACCAAAGAAATAAGAAGAAAACTGACCAGAAACTCGTACTAAAAATCGTACTTGGCTTAGACAGCGCATGGCCCGGTAACCAAAATCATACCTCGCTCACACACTCTGTAGTGGGGAGCTACCGGGCTGGGAGTTGCAACAAATCCAACGCAGCTTTGGAGATTCGCGCAATCGTCGGTGTTCTTAACTTTTCAGTAAGATAATTCTGAATTATAATTGAGACTATCTAATTAATTAAAGCGACAAACTAACCTCGGTAGATCTCTAATAACAATACAAAAGCTTGTTTATTTTCTCCATTTGGCGGTACGATAGGGGTAAGACCGGATAACATTATGGCCACAGCTTGGTTATGGCAGGCCATTCATGTTTCTGTATGCATGCGAAGCGCCCTCTAGTGTCCAATGAATGTGCTAATCTGCCTAAAAATCGATGAAGATTTGCTAAATTACGATCATTTTTTAGGTAAACTTCCTGTAAATTTATAAAATGATTGATAATTTTGGTATTAGTTTGTAGGAAAAATAGAGTTCTACGAGAAAATTATGATTATTTTCTTTGGTCCGTTTTTTTTTTCTCTCTACGAAATGTCAAAGTTGGGGGTGCGGCCTATGCGGCGGTGCGGCCTTTACGCCGGCAAATACGGTAGTGCCAAAACATGGGTTGGTCGGAAATCTTTTTTTAACTTTAAACAGAAAAAACACCAGAACTGTTTTGAAGTCGAAAATGCCACCATATTACCAGGGGAACCTCCGGGGGAGATCCATGGCAGCAGAAAAACTACTGACATGGAACTGTGACAACAGGGCCAGATATACAGCCTACACCCTAACCCATTTACCCCTCAACTGATGATCTGGCCCTGCATGTGAAAACATGGCGTCACATCCAATACAGCTGCAGTCTCCTCCCTATATACCTTACAAACAGATAAAGGGCTTTTGTGATGGTTAGTACAACTTATCCCCTCCTCACCAACATTTCTTGTGACTTATGCATAAACATGATGAACTGATGAATAATCATTGCCTGGACAATTGATTTCCCACCATGCATCTTAATATATGCACAATCAGTGAAAGCTATAACAATCATCGTGTGGGTAAATAAAAGATTTTCAGCTGTTCCTCTATTTAAATACTCAATGAATGATACTGGCAAGACTTTGGCATGCTTGATTTGGTAATGGCATTCTAATGTCTAGGAGTGTACACAATAGAGAAAGGTGTTTGCTGTATTAGCCGTGTTCACACAATGGCATTGTTAGTATGCTTCGATACACATGGTAAAGAATGAATTCAACCTTCTACATCAACCAGGCTCATTCTCCAGTATTCTGTTGATAGCAATCCAGCATCATTCATTTCCCAAAGGGTTTGTTGGATCGTGTTTGTGATACTTCCCAAGAGACAGGGACAGATAATAGATTTCAATTTTTGATAAAGTTCAGAGTATACCGCATGTATATAATGTCATCAGTACAAAGTGAAAATCAAAGTTGTCGAGAGGAATAACTCTGCTTTTGCATCAGCAGGTAATGTGTGTTTGGTGATTTCGTTGTTATCCGTCCAATATCTTTGATTTATGCGATGTGCGTTGATGTCGGCGATTGCTCTTTAGGGGTTGTGATGTGTGTTTAAATATTTTTTTGTTAAATAAAACTCATTTTATCTCCTTGATTTCCCTGAAGAAATCATACAGTGCTTCATTTGAAATGGTGTTTGGCCAGAAAATGCGGCATATTCTTCTCAGACTCTTTGGCCCGAATTCACAAAGCAAGGTTTGAGCTCAAACCTCCTTTTGTTTCGCCAAACCTCCTTTTGTTACCTACAAACCAGGTTTGTAAATAACAAAAGGAGGTTTGGCGAAACAAAAGGAGGTTTGAGCTCAAACCTTGGTCTGAGCTCAAACCTTGCTTTGTGTATTCGGGCCTTTGTGTGGAAGACCGATAGCTTATTGAGGTTGTTTTTCGTCATTCTCCAACATTCAGAGCCGTACAGGAGAGTAGAAAGGACACAGCTCTTGTACACTTTTAGCTTGGTCTTGGTGCTATACTGCTGTGATCTCCATATATTGTTGAGCATTCTAAGTGCATTGCTGGCTTTATTAAGACGGTTCTTAATGTCTTTGCCTGCATGCATCTCCATCGTGCCTGACAGTGCTGCCCAGGGGCCGTATTCTGAACCCTGTGTTATCTCTAATATTGTATCTTTGGGTAATCTGCCATGGTAAGCAAGCCATAGTTAGAAGTGTATTCTCTAATTTTCAGGCCTACATTAATTTTGAGGTAAATTCTATCTTCAAATGTGTAAACTGAATAGTTAAAACATATGTTTTAACGTTTGGAATGTTGAAGTTTTGTAATTTTGATAATGTGCTGACGCCTAAAACATTGGACACAAATTTGATTACATCGTATTTTTCTAAGAATAATATTTTGAACTATTAAATGAACATATCCGGGGGGTACCCAACACAAGAACATAACTGATGCCCCGGTCGTGTAATGAAATACTCACAATTATATTGTTTAATCTACACAAATTTGGAAGTATATTGCATCTCTTATTTATTTCCTGGTATCATTTTCAATCTTTTTGTTCCTAATTCATTTAAATAATTGCATTTTTCCTAATATTACTTTTTTAAATATTCCGGTGGTATTGCGACTAATGCTATGGCTTGGCTCTTTTTACTCGCCGATTTTACGAGATAGTAGCACTAGCTAGTAACGTTGGTTTCTATGAACGGGCCCCAGATATCAATGGTGTATCTCATAGAGAACCTTCTGACTTCATAGTGTCAATAGCTACATGTATTCATCAAGATCTCAAAAATCTAAACATAGATCTGACACAGCTGCAGGCCTGCATTAAGGCAGGATATGGCATGTAGTCAGTGGGTATGTTTGTGTGTACTGTGTACGAGTATTTGATTAATTGGTTGTAGAGCATGTGAGTAATTCCAAATTGTTTGTATTTTACTTTCTTGCATTACCATGCCCGCATAGTGGCCAATGCAGAGATGAAAGTTTGATACAAATTTATTCTGGATATGATATCATTCCTCATGATTATTGTACCCCCAACACAGATCATAGTTTAAGAGTAGAACCTAGTGAATTTTATTTGCAGCTGTATTTGATCTGAGTTAAAGGTAAAGACCAGTATTGGCAACGCCCCAATTTCAAAAAATGAAATGGAAGCTCTCATTACCAGTCATGTGAAAGAATATGTTTTGACTAATACATGATGATAAAAAATTTGCCGGGAAACCGCCTACTAATTCATATATTTGGTAAATTTATTTCTCTCATGGTCTGGTGAGAGAGATAGGGTAGTCCCATATACATCTTTCTGTGTATAGTGCTTGTAACTTTACGAAGAATGAGCCAAATTTCTTATCATTTTGATGATTCCAGAACCTTGCAGATGCTAGATGCTAGATGATCGACCTTTTCTGATCGATTCCACAACGTTTCTTTCACAATGCAATCGCATGACCATTACTGGTCTTTACCTTTAAGCTTACTGCTTTGTATCAACTATTTTCAAAATATAGATTCATCTCTATAATGTATGAATGATGACGATGTGGACTGTCTTGTGCAATTGTGGCCCAGAATGTCAATGATAACGAAACCCGGGATTACCCCATCATTTTCTTCTTCAAACTTTGTTTTCTGATTGTAGGAATGCGGAGGACGAGCATTCCATAGTGGAACGTCGTCTTAATCAACAGAAAGACGACTTGGAGATGACGATGAGAAGTCTGAAATGACAAATTGAGACTGTAGAGGGCGATCTTACAGCATCACGTCAGGAGTGTTCGGGCCTAAAAAGCTCTATAGCTTCAATGACAGCAGCACAAGCTGGTCATATAGCGCAGTTGGATGCCACTAAGGTAAAGATTGGTCTATTATCTACATGTACCTCCTACAATTAAAGAGGAAGTCCACCCTAATAATCAGTTGGTATAAATAAAAGCAGAAAAATAAAAGAAACAAATTGATGAAAAATTTGAGCAATATCAGATTAAAAGCAGGAAAGTCATGAATATTTAAAGTTGTCATCGGTGAAACACAAATTGGCAACACTTTGATGTATCGAGCAAGTTCCTCTCCAGTTTGCTCTGTACAGAAATTTCATAAACTTTCATTCTCCTAGTGATAATTGAAAAGTTTTGTTTGATACAGGGGTTGTATAGGAACATATTTGCAATAATTTTATTTAGGATACATGTATGATTGAACATTTTCTTTAAAGGTGAATTCCATTCATATTGAATTAGGTATCGTTAGAAAGGTTATTTTCAGTTCTTCATTTTTGTTTGTAGGTTCATTGTCAATCAACATAAGGGGAAGGAGATATAATGGAATGAAGTTACGAGAATCAAGTTTTTCTGAGAGAATTTCGTCTACGATACCATAAGGAAGTTTGGGCGTGTGACGTCATTCCGTGGACTATTCACAACACGGTCACCGCGCGCATTCTATTCGCAATCAGATAGCACTGCAGGGTACATAATCAGAGTGAAAGTATAGATGTTATATCGGGATGATAATCATCAGTAAAAATGACAGAAGACAGCTCAAATGAACTAGAAATGAATAGAGTATGATGAAGAAGAAGTTAGTAGCAGTGATGATGGTAAAGAAAGTGAAGATGATTGTTAATTGGGCGAATGTAAAGACGACAAGAATGTAAACGCTGATCGAATCGTGATGCGGGAGTTGCAGCTGCAGCTACCCTAGGAAGCTCCGAGACGACGCCTACGCCAAAGGCGTCGGAGTTTCAGCGGGTGCATAGGGAAACATTCAAACAGCGGGATGGGCGACATTATCTCAAAATATGCAAAGGGAGTAATTACAATTTTGGCTTACTAGGTTGCTCGACTTCTCTGAGCATCTGGATGGCCACTTGAAATTATAATTTGAAGAAGTCTTCGATGGGGAAAATGGGGTGATTCTTCGTCCTACCCCAACGATTCTTCCCTGTTGTATCGTTGATTCAACATGCATGGCGAAGAGAAAGTACCACACTACCGCGCCGTCTCTTTGCTGAGTTTTTTTCTCGATCAGCAGACATTTCAACTAGACACAAAGTAATTACAAGCCGAGGAATACAACTCTTTTAGCTCACCTGCATTCTGATCGCGGTCTCCTTGCTTAATTTGTTTAAATTGCTTAGATTGACAGACGTTTCAGCTAATTATAACCCGAGAAAAACAACTATTATCTCCCAAAAATGTCACGCTGCAATACACCGAAACACAGTGAACACTGCACTACGAAAGGCTGAGCTGAGCTATCGCGAGTTTTCCCCGTGCCACGATATTCAAGTTACGCTAATTATCAAAACAAAACATAGGCGAAGACGGTGTGTCAGGATCTGCAAGACGATCAATATTACAGTACCAAACGTCAATATTTCAAGGAAACCAAACATCGGGAAGTAACCAATGCTTATATAATTGAAAGAATGTTTATTACTTTATTGTATATTTGATAAAACACTTCATTAAATGTCACAAAAATTGCAAAATCTACTAAACAAATGACCCATGTTTGTGTACGTATTTACATTGAAATAATACGTTGTACTTCCGGGTTTAGGAACAGTCCACGGAGATACGTCACATACACTACGTCACGAACGAGAATATCACCGCTTCCGGGTTCCTCTGCTTACACTATTGATCTTTCTAAGTCTAATAATAATTTAACAACACATGCAAATTTCTGTCAATCAATATATTGTATTCCTTATGTCATCAGCATTCCAACAATAGCAAACATGCATATTTTCATCACTTTCTTCCCATTTCACCTTTAAGGTAAATAGAAATTCTGAGTCTGTTTTTAGTACAGAGCAAATGGGAGGGAACCTTGCAAGATTCATGTAGGTCATAGAGTTGCCAATTTGTGTTTGAATGATTGCAACTTCAAAAATGTCTTTATTTCTAATTACTGTGAAATTGTTAATTGTATTTTGACTAAATTTGGTCACAGGTAGGTGAGATGCTATCCGGTGATTGCCTTCAAAAAAGAAACTCAAAAATTTGCATGAATAATATTTCTGAAACACATTCTGAAAGACTAGTTGTAGCAAATGAGTTTGATATCACAGTTATTTGATTTGCTATACCGTATTTGCCGCAGCGCTGCATACACTGTAGGCCGCACCCCCAACTTTGACATTTCGTAGAGGACAACAACAAAAAACCAAAGGAAAAAAAACCAAACGGACCAAACAAAATAATCTTAATTTTCTTGTAGAACACATTTTTTTCTACAAACTGATACCCAAATTCATCATTATTCTTATAAATTTACAGGAAGTTTACCTCAAAAATTATTGTAATCTAGCAAATCTTCATCGATTTTAAATTAGTACTGCATCACAGGCAGATTTGGTATCCTACATAGAATACCAGGATGCGCAGTTGCGTTGCGCGGCAGCTAGCTCCGTTACGGTCCCTTCTTTTACTTTTTAACCATGCAATGGCACATACTTAAATCTAGATCTACCGGTAGATTTTGTCAGAAAAATAAGAAATGAAGTTTATTTTCGTCTTCATGTCAACAATGCAACATAGAATTGTTGGTAAGATGTGTGGAGTTATTCTAGAAATGTCCTGTACCATTGTATAGTCATTTTAGTCCCATATGTAGGAATGGACGTGCTGTTTTGACCGCTGAATTTTTAGCTGTTGCGCAAAGGCCGCACCCAGACTTTTTGAATTTTCTCTTCCGAAAATACTGCGGCCTTTACGCCGGCAAATACGGTAGTTTACAGTAAAATTGTAAAATCTCATAGTATTCCTATCTGATTACTAAATATGAATATGGGATTAAGGTCCAAAAATTGGCATTTCTGAAAAATATAAATGGTCCTGATACTAAAATTACATGTTTGAATTTTGGCAACATAATTTCATTTTTCACTGTCTTGGGGACACATGTACATTATAGTATATGTCAACAAACCAGAGCCATTTAGAAAATCAATGACTCTTCAAGCCTAGATATACAGATCAGCAAGTGCAGGGGTCATTGATGCAAAAAGCTATACTTTTACCCCACAGCAAAGCTTCAGTTCAGTCTTCCTTGGTAGTTATTTACAGTGTTACATGGATCTCATTCTATTGTGTACATTTTGACAAGTATTCTTTGTGTTTGCTTGCTCTTGTTATACATTTAGCACCAGCTAGAGCAGTCTGTGGAGTCTTGCAGACAGAAAGGTAGCAGGATCTCCGATCTGGAAGTAGAGGTGGCGGCGCTCGAGGCTACTGTGGAGGAGAAAGAAGGCAGGATCAGGGAAGATGAAACGATGAGGAGAAAACTCCACAATACCATCCAGGAATTAAAGGTAAATTGAGATAAAGATGTATTGAAGATTTAGTCTATACGTTTGTTCTGCATTGCTTCAAGTTTTTGATCCGAACCAACATGCCATATTCAGAGCTGCCAACCATTCCGTTTTTGCCGGAATTACTGTTTTTTCCTCCAAATTACGGTATTACGTTTTTTTCTTCATAATTATGTTTTTTTTTTTTTTTTTTTAATATTTTTTAAAATATTTTTTAAAATATTTTTTGTACACACCGCACGTCAAACAACTGCCCTAAAATGGTGATTTGATCACAAATTCAATAGAAAACTAAATTTAAAACATACTTGAAAAGAAAAATATTCTCAAAAGGAATGAAATACTGATAATGCCAAAATAACCACCAAAAAAAAAAAATCCTGTTTGTATGGAAAAAACGGCATGATGAACGAACATTTCTGCATTGGAAGTGTGCCGCGCGTGGTTGTTAGTTTCGTTTTCATGGATTCCTTTTTTTTTGCTTGAAATTCCTTTTTTTTTTGCCATCATGATTCCTTTTTTTGGTCGCACAAGGTTGGCAGCTCTGCATATTTCGCATGGTACACACAAGTAAACAAGCCACGTAATACCAGATGAAATAAGATAGGAAAAAAGATAATACCACTGAGACAATTACAAAAAAAGATTATTATTCAAATACATTTTATCGTTTACCTAAGACTAAGAGTCAATAAAATTGAGTATCAAAGAAACCATGATTTTCGTTACTTCAAAATTTGAATACAAACTGGCAATCCACATTACGCATGCATTGAGTGAATCTTCAAATAATGGAACAAGTAATATTTGATGTTTCTTCAAATAGTTTGGATATTTGAATATTAGTCCCAGGCCTAATGAATAATGCTGTTAACTTTTCTCCTATTCGTATGTAGGGTAACATTCGTGTTTTCTGCAGGGTTCGACCTCTTCTTGGATCTGAACAGATTGGTGGAGATGACATCCCTCATATCAGCTTTCCTGATGTCGATGGTAAAACACTTGTACTAGACAAACTCAGTGACGTCAGCCTTAATGAGGTATGTAAACACTTCCCTCCCTCGCAATGTCAAACAATTTATAAGTTACATGTACCTGGGGGGTGGGGGGTTCACAATTATCCTAAGTTGAACTTATCTTTAAGTTGGACTAAACAATTATGGGGCAAGTGGGCTACTGAGTACCCCTATACCATGGGGCAAGTGGGCTACTGAGTATCCCCTATACCATGGGGCAAGTAAAATATTTTACAAAGCTAAGGGCAGCTCCATTAGGCCTGAGTCAAAACAGTATCCCCGTCCAGGTTTTTGACTGTCTTGCTGAATTCCTGGTTGACTATTCAAATTTCAGGTATTTCAAATTCAGTTTTTACAACACTGCACGCAGAAGGATAAATCGAATAAGGAAGTTGTGAATTTTAAATTTGTGACCAATCAAACACAAATTAGCAACACTGATGTTTCTTGTGAGCTCATCTCCAATTTGCTCTATAAATAAGATTTCATAAAATTTTATTTTTTCTCATTATAGATGACGGAATATATTTCGTCCATACAGAAGTTGCATAGAAACATATTTGCAATAATTATATGTAGGTTGCATCTATGATTGGAAATTTCAGATTTATTTATAGTACGAAGCAAATGGGAGGAAGGGAGCTTGCAAGATACGTCTCAGAGTTGGCAATTTTGTGTTTGATAGATCGCAACTTCAGGAGGTTAAAATCAAGCTATTGACCGAGGCTTGACGAGGGCCCCGAGAGCGTATAAAAACAATTATATACCTCACTTAAGTAATCCAGCAATCTGATTGGTCGAAATTGCATTCATAAACTTTAACTGTTCCCGAAAATTCGCAGTAACCATGGTTAAAACAGACCTATTTTTCCAATAACCATGGTTATTGGGAAAATAGGTCAGTCTCCATGGTTACCCCATAGGTTTACATGTTAAAAAATGGTTTGAGCGATCGAGGATACCGTACGTGTGCGAAAAATTGGTCGGTATTTTCATACAAGACAAGACAATTCCAAACAAGACAAAAATGGCTCAAGAATCTCTCCCAAGATTTCAACTTATCAAATGCAAGACTCGCTGACAGCAAGAACAACAAAAAGGGTACGTGAAATTATCCATAAACATGTTCGTTTAGTTGCTGAAAAAGCATAGACGTATAGACTCTAGACGAAAATAGATCTAGTTGTCAGCGCACCCGATGTTGTGTGTTAAAATTATTCCCATAGAGATTGTACGCAATGCATTCTCTATGCAGTCTACGTGCATTCCGCGACCATGCAAAAAAAGGTCAAGTTTTTTTTTCAAATCGAGATTCAAACCTTTATAATCTGTTGTGATCCTGAAGGTGATACTCAATAAGTGAGGTGTCATATGAAAGCGCAGGTTCTTCTCCATATTCCCCACAGGGCCGGCCCACCCCCAAAATTGTAAAAATATCTTGCTTAGACTAGAATCTAGATCTAGTCTACTCTCAAAGATACACTCATAAAAACAACCGTGCAGATAAGGTGGTGTCATTAGTTGACTCTTTTGTTTTCGGCATATAAAAGTATTAATGACTGCTTTAATATTCGAGAAATAGTTGTTTTTATACGCTCTCGGGAAGGTTACAATTGGGCTATTGCCCTCGGCACGCCTCTGTCAATAGCACAATTCTAACCTTCCCTTGAGCGTATAAAAACAACTATTTCTCTCAAAGCAGTCATTAATACTATAATATGTCTCGAAAATTAAAGTAGTCATTAATACTTTTATATACCGAAATGGGTCATAGAATACATGTGCGACTTACCAATCATGGTAATCAAGTTTACGTTATAGAGGCCTTAGTCGTCCAGCTCCGAATTTGGAAGTTTGTTTACGCTATCGAGGTCTCTGTTGATAACTTGCAGGTAGCCTAGATCTAGAACTAGACACCTTAGACTAGGTCTCGATAGCGTAAACAAACTTGACGCACCACTCGAGTTTGTGTGCTAAAATGCTTCCCATTGAGATTTCACGCATAAATATGCAGTCTAGATCTACGTTGTTCAGCTCCGAATTTGGAAGTTTGTTTACGCTATCGAGGTCTCTGTTGATAACTTGCAGGTAGCCTAGATCTAGAACTAAATAATCTCAATATTTTTATGGAGAATTTCACGTACCCTTTTGGTGTTCTTGCTTGTCAGCAGAATTAATCATGTCTTGCAATTGATCATCATCAAGAAGTTGAAATCTAGAAAGAGTTTCTTCAGCCATTTTTACCTTGTTTGGAATTTAGGAATCTGTAAGGGCATTATCGTGATCCGAGTCCCCTCTCATCATTCCTCTACACAGCTAGCTTTATTGCGTCTGCGGGGCCGGGGGACTTCGATCCACGTCCATAGACTTAGCACGTAAACGTGTGTGTACACTGTGAATGAGAGGGGACTTCGATTCGCACACACACAATGTATGGTATCCGCTCTCGCTCAAACCAGTTTTTAACACGTAAACCAATGGGTATTTCAGCAAGACTGAACTATTTTCCCGGTAACTGGAATTTTGCCAAGATTTTACCGATTTACTCTAGAACTATTACATGGGATGGCATTTTTCGTTTATTTACAGGAATGGCTAAAACCATGACTGCAATTTAGATTGATCAGATGGCTGGATATCTTAAGTGAGGTATATTATACAGTTATTGACTGGCAGGGGGTGTAATATTATAGTATTAATGACTGCTTTGAGAGAAATAGTTGTTTTTAATGCAATAATAAGTTTGTGACGTCATTGCCTCACTATTTATCAATTGCTTTATATACTTTTATCCCACTAATTTCCCTTTTTGTCCCCCAAAACTTGATTTCCCCATGCCTTTGCCCAGGTTATATGTATCATATTGTATATATATTTTCATAATCATTGATTTTTATGCCTCCGCTACAAAGTAGCCGGAGGCATTATGTTTTTGGGTTGTCCATACGTATGTACGTACGTCCCTTTCTCGTGATCGCGTTATCTCAAGAACCAATTGATGGATTCCGGCCAAACTTGGGTCATGTATGTATCTTGCTGAGCTTATGAACTGATTAGATTTTGGGGTCACAAGGTCAATTTTCAAAGGATATGGGGCTCATTATGAATGCGAAAATAGCTTGTGAACGTATTATCAATAGAACCGACTGAGGGATTACTATCAAACTCAAAACATGTATCTTGCAGAACCAATGAAGTGATTAGATTTTAGGTTCATGAGGTCAAAGATTGAAGGGTCAAACATGTATATGAAAAATAGCTTGTAATCACATTATTCTGAGAATCTTTTAGTTGATTAAAATCAAACTTTAATTTTAAAAATTGCTTCTGTTTTGGTTTGTAAATTGCTACATGGTGGAAGGCATCATTTTCGGCTGCGTGCAGTCGAAGGTCCATCTGGTTTAATAAATACTTTATATCAAAATTCACATTTTTCATGATTTAACTGAAAAAAATTACTCTATATTAATGCATCCACACAAAAACAAATTCCTATCAGTATAACTTGGATGATGGTGTGAGGAAATAAGATTTCTAGAAGGAAAATTGTAAATTTATATTATCAATATAAAGAAATCAATTAGTGGATAGTGAGGCAACGACGCCACAGACTCATGAGTGAGCTGCCAATTTGCCTTGTTTTTCATGCATTAAAAATTCATAACTGTTTTATTAGTTATCCGATTTTGCTTAGAACTTTTTTTGATTGGTTTGTCTGAATTTTTTGCTTCTATTGAAAGTAAGTTATTTTTGGAGTGGACCTGCCCTTACAGTTTTCATTTTAACCCTAATAACAGAGCTGCCAACCATTCCGTTTTTGCCGGAATTACTCCGTTTATTCCTCCAAATTACGGTATGACGTTTTTTTTTACATAATTTTTTTTTTACATACCGCACGTCAAACAACTGCCCTAAAATGGTGATTTGATCACAAATTCAACAGAAAACTAAATTTATGAATTCCTTTTTTTTGGTCGCACAAGGTTGGCAGCTCTGTAATAAGGCTGGGGGGGGGGGGCATTATGGCCCCTCCGCGATTTTTCTGATTGTTCGATCAGGATCTTTTTTATTTCAAGTCTTGCGGTCTTTTAAAACAATTTTTTTGAAAATCAGGGGTACAGTTACGAGGTCACGTGACCTTTTGTCTTTGAATGTCAGCCCGGAAATTGCTCAATTTCGTGATTTGTGTTTAAAACATGGAAATGTCATTTTTCCTAAAAAGAGATAAAACATTAGTTATTGAGTCTTGTTTAAAGTTTAGGTTTAGTTTTGAGAGTCAAAATAGTTGAATTGTAGTTAGAAGTAAAAAAAAAAAAAAATTTAAACAATATAATACAAAAGTTAAAGGTACTATGTCCCATTTGCAGGCCAAAAAAATGAAAAAGTTAAATTCCAACTGCATTTGAAAGATAATACTAACTTAGAACTTCCCTAAAAAAGGTGGGGCTTGAAAATGTCTTCAAGTGAAAAAAAAACGACTATTGTCAAATCGACTTTAGGGCTATAGAGCCCAAAAGTAATAGTTGATTTTCAGACAATTGTACCGAATGGTCATACTTTTTATGCTGCGCAAAGATTCAATTAGTTTAATCTTGGCCATCACAAGAAGTGGGTTATTGATGTAGACAAATGCTCATGTACCCTTTACAACTCTTTTCATGTATGTTATTACCAAAGAAGAAAAAAAGCCAGTCAGTCACTCAATAGTGTCTGACAGTGAAGTCTAGGAAGTAAACGGGTTTCCTTGCATAATTTGAATATGAGGACACTGCTAACGTTTAAATTTCACAGATAGGACATACATGACATATTCATAATTCCTGTAAAGTTCTTCAGCATTTGAGGTTGGCTGCAAAAGGGACATAGGACCTTTAAAAAACAGTAAAATAAATAAGAAATTATCAAAACAAGAGATAACAAGGAATAACCTAGCTCTTCCAAATTTGTTGTATTTTTGTTTCAAATGGTCTAACAAATACATGTATTGAAAAAGAATGCTTAAATATAAAGAATATATGATTTATTGGTAGAAAGGTGAATGTTTTGACCTCATTTGCATATATTACCATAGATATGCAAATGGTGAATTTTTCAAAAAATTAAATTTACCATAGTATTCTATACACTTCACTTGACATGCGTGCAAATTTTCGCGGTGATCGGCCGTTTCACGGCCGAGATCTTAGGGGGTGGGCATAATGGGCCCCCCCCCCCTGCCGTATCAAGACCTCAAATAGCGCAGCCTTTTTAGAATTAACCATAATCCCATTGGGGGGGGGGGGGGGGGCCCTCCCCCCTGTCGTTTTTTTTGCCGTGCATCTAGACCGATTACAAAGCTTTGTAAGTACGGTATACTGGGTCAAGAAGTTAATTGGTTCATGGAATACTTGAGTGATCGGAAACAAAAAGTTGTACTTGGAAAATTTGAATCAGATTGGGGTACGACTTTGTCAGGCGTACCACAAGGCGCCAATTTAGGCCCGCTGTTGTTTACTATCATGGTGAATGATCTTCCTAAGGTAGTATCAAAATGCCAAGTAATGTTATATGCAGATGATGCTGTACTGTTTTTTAGTAGTAAAAAAAGTGAGGACATTGAATCGGCCTTGAACTTTGATTTGAAACTAGTTTATGAGTGGGTAAAAGAAAACAATCTGGCATTAAACCACAAAAAAACAGAATTTATGTTATTTGGTTCACAAATGAAATTGGCTAAACTTGAAAAATCTATATGCATTCAACTCGAGCAACACCAAATCTCTCAGGTTTATATTTATAAATACTTAGGAGTCTGGCTAGATCCAACATTGAGCTGGAAAGAACACGTGACAAAAACAAGTAAAAAGATAGGGTCGAGGATAGCATTACTTGGTCGTTCAAAAAGATACTTACCTTTGGAGGGACTGAAGCTTCTTGCCAATGCATTAATTTTGCCTTTATTTGAATATTGTTGTAATACATGGTCTAATTGTTCACAAAATGTCCGAGATGTAATCATTAAACAACACAAGAAAATGGCCAGAGTAATCTTGGGGGCCAATGTAAGAACCCCAACTCAAGAAAATTTAAATAAACTCAAGTGGGTAAGCATTAAAGTAGGTGGAATTATTTCAAATGTAAAATGATTTATTCTGTTTTTGAAAACCAAACTCCCGTCTATATTTTACAAATGTTTCAAAAAACTCAATCTGTACATAATATTAGAACACGCAGTGCACAAAACGCAGGATTAATTTTACCCAAAATAAAAACCCAGATGGGGAAACAAAGTTTTTCATTTGATGGTGCGGCTTTCTGGAATACTTTACCTAATTTTTTAAAAAATGCGCCATCAAATTCTTCATTTACTCTTTTGTTTTGGCGCTATAATAATTTAAATCATTGAACTGGTCCATTGTGTTGTGTTTTTTTTTTTCTTTTGTTCGAAAATGTTGTAACTTAATTCATTTGTTTCGATTTGGATTGTTTGTTTTCAATATGTTTGTTAATTTTGTATTTATGTTGTAGGGCCTCCACGGAAAACAGTATTGAACTACTGATGGAGCCACCCTACTAAAAAAAGACGAATAAATAAATAAAATAAATAAATAAATTAAAATTTCAGGTTGAAACTTCATGACTTTTTTCTCTCAAGTTTCCCGCATATTTTGATATAAAATTCATCCCGGTCGGACATGTAGAACTGATTTTAGAGGTCGATAATCGCCTGACCGTCACAAATAACTGTGATTCATACATACTAATTTGCATATTTGCATAATTTATGCAAATTAGTGATATATATTACTATCAAAACATGGATATGAATGAACTACATCATTTGAAAGTATTTTTACAGAAAACCTGAATAAATCCTGTCATTTCTCCTGATTTCATATGATAATCCCAATTTTTGACCCAAATTCGTCAACAATTTGCATATTCAAAATTTGAATAAATTATAAAAAATAAAAAAAAATCATTTTTTTTTTTGTTTACATTTTTATTCTACCCAACTTGTTTTACGACTGTGCCAATTTTCAAGTCAATTGGTCCATTATTTGCCGATATCCAAGTGGGGGGGGGGGGGGGGGGGCCAAAAAAGCTTGCCATTCTTTTAAGATTCATGGCGCCGCATAAGAAATTACTGATTTATTCCCCAAATTACTGATTTTGAGCCTTATGGTTACTGATTTTCTGTTTTGGAGGTTGGCAGCTCTGGATTAGGGTTAAGCCTCAATCATGACACTGTAAACCGCCTCATGAAATAGGCATAGCAAGACAAATTGTTTAAATGAACAGCCGAGGCGATGCTGTAGTAGGGGGGTCATTAACAAAGGCAGTGCTCATGAACAACATGCTATCTCATCTGTGTATTATAGGATACTGAAATGCAAAGTGAGCTCTGCTTATAAATGTCAACTATCTGGTGTTTGTTTATGAATGGGCCCTGATGAAATCAGCATTAAATCCTATTCTCTCTCTATTCAATTTATGTGTAATGCAGGTTAACACACTGTTAAGCAAGGCATCTCAGAACCGGGCTGTGGCAGCCACTAACTGTAATGAGAGATCATCTAGGAGCCACAGTGTGTTCAGACTAAAACTCACTGCTATAAACACACTCACAGGGGAAAATTGCCAAGGTTAGTCTTACTACCTCTTGAGATTTTGTTTTCTACAATCAGCTAATGGAAGACTTGGCTATATCAGGTGATGAGGGGGGAGGCTTGACCCCCCCTTAAGCTCCCAACAAAATTTACAATTTGTGTGTTTGTTCAATGATCGATGGGTATGTACATGTATTTACACAAATGTGTTTTTATTTTTATGCCTCCGCAAACGAAGGTGGTGAAAGAGGCATTATTTTTGTTGGGTTGTCTGTTCGTTCTTTCATGATAATTTGAGAACCAGTTGAACAGATTTTAACCAAATTTGGAGAAAGTAATGCAAGGATGAACTGTA